>RXPK01001567.1:0-85625 GCA_004143645.1 Protaetia brevitarsis
TAATTTTGAAAGAATATTTTTAGGGTAGCCGTTATTGGAAAAAATTTTAAATAACTTTTTTAAATTGTCGTTAAGAAATCTTGTGTCGCTAATTTGTGTAATTCTGTTTTTCATAGCAATATATAAATATATATATTTTAAATGTTTTATTACTATTGGTTCATATTCTTTATAATATTGTAGATGTCCTCCTGAGGAAGTCATAAATATATGACGAAATATTGAGGCTATTTAGCAGTTTTATTTTAAAGACCGTATTACCCATATAGCTTAGTTTATTCTTCAAATTGAAATATCTCATAAACTATAAAAATTAGGTATAGGAAGTCTTAAATAAAATTGTTCCAGTTTTTAGCGTACACTTCAAAAATGCCATAAAATACAGGGCGTTCCATTAAGAAAAAACATAACTTTGATGCGCTGCTAAATTTTGGGATATCCTGTATTTTACACATTATTTTTAAATTGTAGATCTAATCCTCCTACATATATCCCAATATAAGAAAAAACAAAAATTCTTGCCATTTGACTACCAGAGACCACGGCGTTACCGCTGTTACACCCTGTACATACAGTACCTTAAAAATGTATATGTAACATACAGCGGCGGCCCGTGCATACGTCACAGGCGGTGCCAATACAATGATTGAAGTTCGTGTACTATCGTCTGAAATACGAACATGTTACGAACTTATACGAAAAAATTAGATCATTCTAATGCCGTTTGAAAAACATAATCACGGGTGGCCGTGTTGTACTTCATATTACCCTTCAATAACTTCTTCTTTCCCAGTTGCCCAGTATATTACTGGTCGACTTCCTACTTGTGCCTGTTAGATCGAGATTCATTAGATTTTATTGCTTTTCGTGTCATTATTTTATTTTTAGATGTGCAGTAAATGTTAATATTGCTGTAATATATTACCCAGTAGAGCTAACCTTGTGGTTTAATCAAATTTGCCGTTTGCATTAGACGTTTACACAGCAACTATTAGGTATTCGACTACTCTTTGCAGATCCATTGCGAAATTAGTATTAATTGCTGCCGTATTTATGAAATACCTCTCGTAATAATGTCACGTAGACAATTCTAAACGTTACAAAGAAGCCCTTTGTAACAACGTCATAACAAGCAACAGAAAAGGCGAGGGGGAAAACTACAATTCAAAATGTAATGTAGCGCTTAATTTTACTAGGTGAAATAGAAAAAACACGAATATCTAGAGTTAATAACGCGGCGCTAGTTGTATATATACCTATATAGCTGTAACACCGGCCCCGGAGTCAGTCCGTTGCCGGTAGAACGGAATTTCGCTATTTTATAGTTAATTAAGATTGCCATTGTAGCTGGCGCTGCCGTCTTCCAAAGGAGGGGCGCGTAATTGTCCTCACTCGCCTTGCACAGTTTCATTGTTATTAGGCCATAATAATACGTCGCCCGCGTGAAGTAAAGATAAGGTAGAGGAGAGAGCGATCCCGGATTGACGAGACGGGAATTCATTACTACTACATTTTACTCGCTATAACTTCCGTTATGCGCGAGAAACTTTCCTTAAGCGTTCTTCGGGGCAAAAATAATATGTACAGCTGGAATTAAAACGAAGTAAAGGGGAACGTACTTACAATTATCAGATAAGAGAGATTTGAATACGGTTCGGATTGCCGCCTGAAATGTTCCGAGGAATGTGCGTTTTGAATGTATAATTACGAAGTTTAATGAATGAGTTCTAATTTAAAATTTTCGTCGTTTTCCGCAGTTTAAATGTTAAAAAAAAGTGGAGGGATTTGATGTTCTACGAGTGTGCTTAAATATAAATCATTATTAAATCTTCGTAGATAGCTGAGAACTGTGCCCATCAAATATACTGCATTTCAAGATCCAAATAAGAATATTGGTTTTAACGTCTGTAATAGTTTTATTGCATTTCGTGTGGTGATAATTATTTGACGTTAAAGGCACATTTTATCTCTCTATAGTAGGTACATGACTTTTAATTAATCCCCACACACTGCATTTTCATTCTACGCACACTTCAATCTCCACCGGCGTCACGTGCCTATATAAGCGTGCATTTACCGTAATTGTGGTAAATTCTTCCCCTCTGACCTGATTACAGATCGTAGTCGCCCTGTGCGTGTGGCACGCCAATAGTTTTCTTAGTCTCTGTCCGATTGTAGACCGTAATCGCTCCGCGGGCGTGGCATGGCTCGTTCCTCCGTCTGGTGTTCAGTTGCAGTTCCTAGTCGTCCTTCGAGTGTGGCACGATGAAACCCTCTACCCCCGTTCGATTGCCGACCGCAGTCGCCTCGCGGGTCATATGGCGCGTAATCTCCGTATTTATCTTTTTCTATCGTCGAACTATGGTTCGTAATCGTCCCTAGGGCGTGATACGGCGTTAGTTTCACGATAACCGCCGTAAAATTCGCGCCTAGAATTAGGTACTTCCAGGTAAGATCACCGTTTTCATCTGTGTTCAATTTAATGCTTCCATCGCATATTTGATACGTCCATTAGTGCTGATTAATTTTTATATTATATTTAATATTTTTAGAATATAACATTATGTTGTGCATGAATAATTGTATATACCTATGTACAATAACATATGTTTTATTGTTTAATATAGCAGTTTTATATCAATTTTACAGACCTAATATTATAATAAAATTATGATATAATCGCCGCTGATTAAATTTTAGTTCTTTTGAGGTATAAAATAACTTAATCAACATATTCCAAAATGACTAGGGTGTATCCTGTGTAATAATTAACTATTAAACCTTGTGCTTGATCTGAACAGGACGAATATTTCATAAAAATGATTCAAGTCTGACAAAGTCAGTATATGACTGTCCAAGAATATGCCTTCAAACAAATAATTTATTTATAGTAAGTGCTATTTTTACTATACATTTTACCATTTAGTTATGATAAGTAAATCCAATTAAGTAACAGTAGTAAAATAAAGCATCCACTGTAAGTAATATTCACACCAACTAATACCAGCACAATAAAATATTTTTTTATTTATCAGGAAAATTAGAATTTTTTTCTTGCGTGGCGTGTCTATATAAGTCGTGCATTTATGGAGATTGTGTCAGATTCCGCCGATACCGGATCCTTCTCCCTGACCGGATTATAGATCATAGTCGTCCTGCGGGTGTGACACGCTGATAAGTTGCTCAGTCCCTATCTGATTATAGACCGTAGTCGCCCCACACGTGTGACACGGCGCGTAATCTTGGTATTTCTCTTTTTCTTTCGTCGGACTATAGTTCTTAGTCGCCCTTAGGGCGTGACACGACATTAGATTAAAGGAGAGAACAATAGCATTTGCAACTTATTTCCAACTATCTATTATTTCTGGAACTTCATCAGTACCTACAGACCATTTAGAGCGCTTTCTGGAAAGGAAAAAAAGAATCTTAACTTGAAACAATTTGAGCATTTTTTTGAGTTGTATACCTACTTAAAACGATTGAAACTTGCATAGAATTATTTAAAAACATCTAAGTAAATACTGATAGCACTTCGAATGTTCCAAATTAAACGGAACTAACTATCTAAAAATTCATATTTTACTTTGAGAAAGGTCAACATAAACAGGTATGAAATTTTAACTTGTCTATTGCCAGCAGACAAAACACGCAAAATTATTAGGTGCTTAAATAATAACAATATGTATTAATCAAGATTCTATTCATGGATTAATTAATCTAGACCCATAGTGCTACACATAAATAAATATATAACGACCTCCATACGTTATTACGGTACATGTTGTACGTTATAATTATAAGTATAGGTAGGTTTATCTGCGAGAACGTGAGAATATATCGGCTGAGCGATTTTATTGTTTGAAAATAATGATAAAGTCATGTGCCCGTTAATGACATGTGTCAACCGCACTCACACACCGCACCTATAGTCTCATATTCGCAATATTCCAACGCTTATTATCCCATTATATCGTTGTGGTTGTTTAAAAGATATATTCCAGGCATACATTTAGTGATACCTACTTTATACGTATTAGGAAGGCGTGTCATCCATCATTACCATGGATACGGGAAAATTTGTGTGAATGTAGGGGATCTAGCGGTCCCAACAACACAAGCAAGCCGTGAATTAATTAATTAATTGATAATCCAACTAAAAGGGCAAATAAAACGTTTCTTGTTGGCTTGTTCTTGCTCAAAATAGTTACAAGAGGAACTTATAAAGTTGTATTTTTAATTTACGTTTTAATTGTTTGATCTACTGTATTCTTTAGGGTTTATTTAAATTGATAGATATATATGTATATAATTAATACTATATGAGTGTAAGATGTTAGGAACTCATTATTTTGAAAGATATTTTGCTAATTTTCCAATATAATATATGTATATATATATATATACAGGGTTTTCCACGGAACTGGCTGGTTAAAAGTTTTCCGGCCTAACGAAATTCCTCAGTCTTAAAAAATTGGGGTTTGCAACAATTTGGCACTTACTTTCTTTCTAAAATATTTTCACCTTTTTTGCACTTCCGGTTAACCGGAAGTCGCCACGAACTTTGTTATTTTAAATGGAACACCCTATATATTATTATATTTTTGAATTTACCATAAAATTCTATGACGATTACCATTAGAGTATCTTATACCTATCTTCAGCTGTTTCTAAGATATTACGATTTTTGTTAAAATTTTGACATTTACATTGTTGTATGTAATTGATTAATTCTCACTTGATTTAAGTGTCAGAAATCTCCGACTTTGAAATCAACAAGTACTAACATTGTTTTATCAAAACGTAGAAAAAAAATCAGTGAAATTATACAGGGTGTTTAAAAATTAGTGACATATCAAGAATTTTGAATCTTGCAAAACTTAATTTTTTCAAATAGAACACCTGTACATTTTTCTTTTTTGGATTGTAGAATTAAATTCTATACCGATTTGCTGTAGCATTCCCTATACCATCTTCAGCAGTTTCTTTAAATTACTCATTTCGTTTATTACCACTTCAATCTGTAAGCCATGATTTGACATCGCAACAATTTATTGTTGTTAACAAATATTACTGTTATAATCATGTTTTACACGTCATATGCTCAGATTTGCTGAGGAATTTATGAATCACATAATGAAAAATATTGAAGGAGCTTTTTTTAATCTGATACTTTAAATTTATTTTATATTTGCATATATTTTATAATTGTAGGAAGAACTTACAGAGGATTCAATGTAATTAAAGACCTTTATTTGGCGCTAATAGATCTAACGAAACTTTGAAATGATTTCTCTTAATAGACTGGTTTTAAATCAACGGAAAACAGCATAAACCATAATGTCAACAACATAACAAGAATTGTTTTACTAAAATCTAGTGTAACCTGTGCTTATCAGGGTTTTAAAGTATGTGATATATTAAAATAAATGTTTAAAATTGTAAAAGTAAGTTTTAATATGAATATTTAGATACGTACATACTTAACAAATAAAATTTAAAGACAGCATAAAATTTAAAACATAAAAATTGTTTCACATAGTTCGAGTCTTTGAATTTCATCTCCATGCCGAAAAGCCTGCACTGGAACTTCAGAAAACGGATGCATCTTATTAATCTTCAAAATTCTATGAATAGACGTTTGTGAAATGCCTAAATCTTCAGAAGCAGCATGTATGTAGCTACGTGGATGTGCCTCGAAATACGCTAAAACATTTATTTCGTTTTCCTGATTTCCAGAAATAGGCTTATTATAGTTTTTCTTGGATTTAATACTACCATTTTCTATAAAAAGTGTTTCAAGTTTCCTGATTTTTTTTACATTTATTGGTTGCAAATGGGGATATCTTTGATTGAATTCTCGACAAGTTCTTTCTGCAACTCTTTGGCATTCACCATGAATATAAAATCATTTTGAAATATCCAGATTGGAATAAATTCTTTCAATATCTTCCATTGGTTGCTTCATAGATAACACAATAACATGTACTAATCTGGATGCGAAATATGTCACACTAAAAGGTTATAATATTTATTGACAACCATAATGTCAAAGTCGCAGCCTACCAGATAAAAATTATTCGTCATTGGAAAGCGTTAAATAAAAAATAGAAAAATGTACAGGGTGTTCTATAATAGAAAGAAAGTAAGTGCCAAATTGCTGCAAACCCCAATTTTTTAAAACTGAGGAATTTCGTTAAGCCGGAAAACTTCTAACCAGCCAGTTCCGTGGAAAACCCTGTATATATATATATATATAAATTTTCTATTTTTTTACAGTGTAGCTTATCCGGTTGCATCTTTCCTCATTTGTAATAGTGTGTTACAACGAATACAGAAAGTGACAAATAACGCACGAGTGGGAAGTTTTACACACAGTGCAGAGACCCCACGAGTGCATTGGATACTTTCCGACATGATATATGTCATTTTTACCACAACCATAAATCCTTAATATTTTTAATATTTCAGTATAAAAAAAAAATCGTGTTTTAATCAAACATAATTATTAAGGATTTATGGTTGTGCATAACTCGTCGAAAAGCGTCTAACGCACTCGTGGGTTTTCTAATTGCCCACTGCGTTAACATTTGTCGCTTTCGTTTATGATCGTAGGATAAATGAATTCAATCTCTCAAAGCACACGCATTTTCTTTATTCTTGTTAGAAATTTATACTTAGAAGGTATTATTTTTTTTACAGGTTAATCGCCACTCCTTCGAAAAGACTGTGTCTACCTAAACACGCGTTATCGCATAGAGAAGAAAATCCGCACTACATAAGCGATAATGTTAAAATTCGAGACGGCTCAATTTCGTCGACATGTTTAACGCGACATGGGGTGATATCCGACCGTCGCTGTCGATGACTCGGTTCCCGCTTCGAAAGCGGCTTCCCCAGCGCCGTTGCTGAGGACAACAGGGCCGTCTACAGGCACACACGCGCGCTCCGACGAAAGGAAAAAAGTTGAGAGGAAGGGCGATACGCTTTAACGATGGCTACCTCCTTGACGGGGTAGCTTGCTTGTGGCTACGCTGTCTTTGGCAGCGCATTGCTATGTTGCACAGGTTTTATCTGCCGTTCTGGATACAGGTAAGCGTGGTCAAAGAACCTTATTGAATGTTTAATTTCCTTTCAAATTGGGTCATTCGCGTCAGCGCTCGTATGTACTATCAGCGTCACGCTAATAATCTGATCGATCACGCCTATATTTAGGTATGAGCTGTATATCCCATTTTAGGTGTGAGCTGTATCCTACATTAATTACAAATTAATATTTTCGTAATTTATTTGATTACGAGCATCTCTTTTTTGCCTATAAACATATTCTATTCAACAAAATTTAAGTATGACAGTGAAGTTCTATGTTGCTCACAGAGTGAGGTTTTTCCATGGTTTCCCATACCCTTTGGCAAATGTTGCGGTCGTTCCGAGTCTATTTGAGTCGTACATCTGTTACGATCCTAACAGATTTAGCAGATGTGTGAACTCCTCTCTGACCCGGCTATAGGTTGTAGTCGGCTTACGGGTGTGACACGATACAATTTTTTTCGTTACTATCTGATTGCAGACGGTAATCGCTCCACGGGTGTGACACGGCATAATCTTCTATCTCGTATTCGATTGCAGTTCGAGGTGTTATCAAATAGAAAATATGCTGCATTTCTTAATAGGTTAGTCGCTATTTTCTCGTTAATCTTGACGAGCACAAACACTAAATGTTATTATCAGAATATGCTTTATCATATGATATGACTCGTTTGCCGTAGATGAATTGCTATTAATATTAATATTAATATTAATAACATAGTTTAAGGAACAGACATATTAAAATTTTTATTCAAAATAAGAAGTTGTCGTCATTTTGTGTCCTAGTTTATTGCAAATATAATTTAATTTAAAACACAAACAAATTCTTACATAAATTGAATAATGGTTTAGTAGATGTACTTAATATAGATAGTAATAGTAATAGTTTATTGATTATGTAGACAATAAATGTGTATAACAAGTCAACAAAAGCCACAAAATAATGAAACGAAAATATTCTAAAATAACATACCTACTCTGAATAAAATAAAACAAATAAATATTGGAAATAAATGTAAATTAAAATTAAACTCAACTAGATACCTAACTAAAAGCTAATCAACGATAATTAAAACTAACTTAATAAATCAAAAAGATAAGATAAATAAGTATTGTGAATATTGAATCGAAAAGTATTTGATATTCATAGAGTTTGAGGTAACCGTAATGCTTATTGTTAATACGAGATCTGTTCTTTAATAATATCAGATTAGAGCAGTAAAGTTACGATTATATCTTGATAACATGCCGAATTTGTTGCAGTAAAGTTACTATATAAATTAACCACCATAATTAAGCATTTTCCAATTACACTAAATACTAAGTATATTCTCACTTGATAAATAAATGATATGGGATAAAATGGGTTAGGTATTTCATGTTTTAACATTATGTTGTATTTTAAATAAATTTGTTGTTACTTCTCATATATTTTTTGGTCTTTCAAATGTAAACACAATATTACCTATAATATAAATATAAATAGGAAACTGATATACTGTAACAAATTTCTGGGAGAAATTTTTCAAAGAAAAATTAATCCCAAGCGGGATTTGAACCATGCACCCACCGTTCTCCGGACGGCCGCTCTAACCAATTGAGCTATTGCCTGAATATTACCTGTCAACTGATATAACAGCAGATTTATTTTACCGCTGTGTGCAGTAAATTCATCTTAAAATTAGTTCAAATGAAAAATGTGCATATATGCTTTAAAGTTAGAAGAAAAGAAAACATATTCACGTATATATATATTGTTATTTTAATTATTATTGATTAAAAATTATTATCAACGGATCCACTTTGGATTAGATTTACAAGTAATTGTAAGTCGATTTGTGAAAATGCAGTGGGACCAACCCACATTTACCGACAGTTGCTGTGTAATTTTTTTAAAAAAATAAGGTTTTATTGTTGTTTTTGAAAAAGAATAAAATTGATTCTTTTCCTTCGATTTATTTTACCGTGTTAAATCTTAAATAAAAACTTCAACTGTTCGGGTATACGGTATATAATTTTGTTGGTTTTTTTTTTTTTTACATTAATAACGTTACGTTTCGGATTCTCTTACATTAATTCTTTTTCAAACTATTTTCTTAAATTCCTCCCTCTTGGCTAATTACATATCTCATAATCCTGGGTAATTCCAATAAAACATGTAAATTATTTAAACTAGTGGAAAACTAGTGTGTCATTGGGACATTAAAAAAAAACCAAAAAAAAAAACAAAATTATATACCGTATACCCGAACAATTGAAGTTTTATTAAGGTTTTATTAGTATTTATTTTGGCCAAAAAAATCTAATACAAATGTCGTGCGAAAGCACTCAAACTCATCAGGCCTGGAATAAGTGAAAAGTCCATTTAATTTCTAATATTTTTGCTTTAGATATAAATTTGAAACGATTTTTAATCCTAAAAAAACATTCTAATTATTTCGGAAGTCATCTGTATAAGGCTTCAGTATTACATTTAAATGTTATTAGCTACAATATGTTTATAAGCAGAAAGAGGGTGGTAGATACGAATCGAATAAATTTCGAAAATACTAAGTGAGTAATCAAATATACGTTTATCAATGATAAAAGTATGGTACACGCCGCACCTACTCGATATAGTTGAAACGATAGATTGTGACATAGTCTTGGATATACTGCGATCGATTGCGACATTATGCGTGACGCTGATGGTACCTACCTACTTGTGTTAAAAATGAGGAAAATCGAATTCAAAGCTTTTTTTTTCTCTCTGTATGTGAAAGAGTAAATAGCTTTTCCTCGTGCGCCATTCAGTGGAAATTGGTACTGAACCTCTGCTCTGAAAGGGGAATTTTTCTGCTCAGCAGGAGAGCAGATTTTGTTTTAATTTTGTTTTAAAATGAAATACTCGCGTTGAGAAGGGGGTTTTGGGAGCCAAGATTTCCGTTTCGCCAGCGTAAAAAAAAACATCATCGACCGACTGTTCCTAAAAGCCTGACGGAAATGGTCGGGGAAGTGTAGTCGGAAAAAGCTTGCCGCAACAATTAAATGTCGCAGAAGTATATCTAGTTAAGGGCGTGGCTGGGTATAGTAGGGAACAGCGGAATCAATTTGTCGGCTTTTTTTTATCGGCAAGATTAACGACGTCGTTCAATTAGGGGACATGCCGATTCTCTGAGGGCAAGAGTACTCAATTACTAGAAACAGACGCATCTTCTTTACGTATATAGAAGAGAGAGTATAATATGGCTTTTTGTAAATGGATTTGTTTTTTTCTTAATTTTCTTTAAAAGGATTTAAATCTATTAGTGGTGGCATATGTACGCATATTACTTTCAACGTTGGCAACCTAAAACAATCCTCAAATACTTAAAAAAAAATTGAGGCAAACATTATATTATGTAACAAATATCAATGGTAGGATTTTATTATAAATAAAATTTATTAATTCATTTGTAAAATATTCTAAAAGAAAATTAAAATTACAATAAAAAATATTTATTTGTCATTTGCCTAACAGCCAGAAATATTACATAGATATTTTTAAAAATATATTTTATAAATATTTTTCGTGAGAGGTTTTTGAATATATTTTCATATTTTTTCTAAATATAGATAAAATATTCAATTCAAATATTATTCCATATTTTAAAATTAATGTAACGCAATATTTTCTAAAATATTGTAAAATATTATTTAAATGAAAATTGAGATTTTTATGCAATCTATTTAATTTGTCAAAATTAACTAAAATTGTTCTTGGTTATTTAGAATGTATAACGTCGATAACGAAAAGTTGAAACATACATAGAGTTGTCTAAAAGGTAAGAACTTGTTTTTTCACACTCACCATACAAGTTAATAATCAATAATTCTGGCATTTTTTAAGACATATGAAGGTTTATCAAATTAATCACTATTTTTAATTGAAGTGTTCTAAATAAAAACAAACGTATTTATTATCATTTTATTGAATAAGCCAATAAAAAGAAAAACACTCATTTTTAAGTCTAGCTTGGCTGGTGCCAGGTACAACCCTATGGCTTTTTTCATATCTTCGGTAGTGGCGCTCTCATGGCGTTTCCTTGTGGCCTCTAAAACAATGCCAATTGTATTAGATCATATCATGAATAAAACATCGTACAACATTATCAACACTACTAATACATTTGGAGCATTTACAATCATTGGAGTGGTAGCTACATTCTAATACTTACGATACCTATTTTTACTTTATTTCATAATATTTGAAAACATTCCATGTACAAACAATAAAACAACATAACGTATTCTAACCTCTATTTGACGCTTATCTACTACCGAGATGAATCTCTTAAGCAAATCAACTAGCAATTTATCTGGTAGATGCAGTACATATATGATGCATAAATTCCTACATATATTATTAAACGATTCTGTACATAGCGATATTGAGAATTTCAATTATCGTATAAATGCCATGACATGTTCAAAGTTTTGCTTACCTCGTAGTCACCACAAAAACTAAAACACATCCCGCAACAATTAATTACATAGTTCACCCTAATCTGCCCTAATCGTATACTATTGTAAACTATAACATGTAACGGACAAACGAATGAAAACGTTGATGATACGCACGTGCGCGTATGCATTCTGTGTACCTAATCCATAGACGCATAAACAATACTAATCATATAACACGGCACCGTAATGAATAGCGGTGTTGTGTTAACGTTCGCAACTTACAAATATTACAAATATATATACAAAACGCAGATATTTAATAGAAAAGTTACAGCATTCAACTTAGATACTAATAAATCATATTAGATATATATTATCAATTTAATCTTTAAACTATCATTTTAATAGGTACATACGTACTTAATATGTATGTATATTTACCCATTTATATTATTCGTCCTACCGCACCAAATGTACAAAGCAAAAATTTAACCTTTTTTTATATGAAATAAATATTTACAGAAATACAAAGCAAATATTCTTGCAGAGTTATGAAAATATATTGAGAAAACATTTGCAATAAAATATTATAATGCTACATAACAATATATTTTTTAAATGTTTTCCTAATATATTTTCTCTAATATATTTTATGCATATTATATTAATATAACTAACATCAAGAAAAATTAATATTTTTTAAATATTTATAAATAATAAATATATAGTTGGTCACTGGGGTTATATTAATGAATTATGCGAAAGTAAATACGTTGACAAAGTAAGATCAAAAACAGACGTTTGAAGTTTGAGCAGAACTGTATAAAACTAACGCTAACTGTCGCATGCATTTGTCGCACCGTCTCGTATGGAGGACGGAATCACATTGCTTTAGATCAGATTCGGATATAGACTATAGGCAAGACCTGTTTTAGTCACTTCGTATATATTTTGCGCTTAAATCTGTAAATCAAGAAATTTGATGTTAAAAATTGAAATTTTATTACGAAACCATATGCCTTCAATTAAAAATTCGTATGTATAGCACTTAAAAGATCTATTATGTCTGTTATCCTTGATGTTTTACAACTGACCTTCGAACCTTATTCCTTTTAAAAAGTGCAGGAGATGAGAAGGCCACAGGTTAGGTAAATCTCTCTCTTCGATTTCATATACTCCCAGATAGAGCGCCGTTGAGTTGCACTATGCTACGCAGTTTGAGAGGAGATGGATGGGTGTTTCATCCTGTTCTCCAAAAAAAAACCTACGTTCAGGTCCTTTGCTAACCCAAGCCTACTCAGACGTCCTTTTAGTTTATAATTGCCTGAAGATATTTCTGTTAATATGCGAATATTGTTCTTACTCACGTTAATGCATTCTGTATCAACCTCTTCTGGTTATAGGTTTCCAGAAGAATTTACTGAATGCATCAGGAGGATTTTTTGGTTATAGGTTTCCAGAAGAGGTTTAGCTTGCTTCATTCATTGGAGATTCTTCCAAAAAATCACTTTTCAGTTTCTTCAGTATTGTACTGTTGCTTATCTCGCAAAAGGGTTCAGGCCCTAACTTCCTTTTCTTGCAAGATTATCTGTTATTTAGTTTCCTTCCATTCTTGTGTGACTCGGAACCCACAAGAGGGCTACTTCATTCCTTTTGCCTAGCTGGTTTGGTTGCTCAGGTATTTCCAGACTATTTTGGAGTTGATTCCGTATGAGCTTAGCCCTTTGATGGCTATTAGACATAATGGCAATCTTTTGCTTTCGGTAATTCCTGTCAATATTGAACTGAACGCATATTACAATAGCAAGTATTGAAGCTTTCAAGCTTATGAAATATGTACTTCTAGGCATATATTCTTATTTCCTGCCGGTTTGGTGTCAACCATATACCATTTTGAGGATGGCATTTCTATTCAATTTCAAGATGGTGTTTGGTTCCACTCGGCTTTTGTTGCTAAGCTTGTGCTGAATTTTTCACACAATGTCTTTCTTTTGACATGTACGCGTGGCATGTCCAGGTTTGTGTCATCGTCAGGAGGTCTGAAGCCTATAAATAATCGTTCCTTCCTTGATCATTCTGAGTGTGGTTCTTTTTGCCATGTCCCACAACAATATGGAGAGGGATAAGAAGCTGCACTACTTCGATAGTTGCTGCTGGAGAGATTCTCATAGCTCCAGTTATACAGGCTGTATCAGATATACAGGTAAATATAATAATATGTTGCAGCTGTAATCATATACAATCAGAAAAGTCTTAATGCACAGGGGGTCTATCTGTAAGCATTAACGAGAAAAAAGTATTTTATAAATGCCGTGGCTAGAGCCGACGGTGCCACTAAATGCTGTCCCGGGTATACCCCCACATACCACTATTCTTCCTGTCTCGAAAAAACGATCCTTTTCAGGACCATCATGACTTCATATAAAGAAAATCGAAGCTTGATGCATCGGCAAAAGCGCGGGAATGTATAGATAGACAGTAAAAAGGCGTGTTTACAAATTTTCTGTATCTACATTTATTTCTGTGTAATTCGATTTAATTCATTTTGCGTTATATGATTAAATAAATCCAAAAGAAATAACTCAGATTATCATTGGTACTGTTATTAAACAACTAACTCTCGATTCGACAAAGCAAAAGAAAATATTACATTTTTTGTAACTACTGAAAGTCGCATAATCCGGTGAAACTCGAACGTCTTATCAGGATATTAAAAATAATACTTTGTAGACTTACGTAGAATGCTCTTAACAAAAAGGAATGTTTATTTTATAAAAAGAAAAATTAAAATGCCTCAGTTTTGCTATTTTTACAAGGGCCTTTATTTATTCAGAATGACGTTAAATGAACTTACGAGCATACCATTAAGAATATACTAAATGAGTGCAATGTATTTATACATAATACCACGTTTAGCGGGTGCTTAACATGACGTTTCCTTGCATCAGGCCCGGACTAAAGAATTTTTGGCTCCGAATTTTACTTTTTTTTTATTCTTTAATGATGAAATCCGGTTTCGGTGGGTTTGCGCTTTATATGTCGTGTAGTTAACACCAAAGCAAAATTTACTTTTTTATTTGATACACCCTGTATACGCCCATGCTAATCTTTGCACTTTAGAGAGTGAATCCCACCGCCGCTAGAGCAGTTTCTTTTGGGCCTAGCTACCCGATATATAAATGGATGATTGGTTTAAACTATCGTTGTATACGTCTAACTCTAACAGGAATCCATCCCTACAGACATTCTGAGCCCCAGACTCGATCTACATAGATCCATATGAGTAAAGTCTTTATAAGTTTGATTAATTTTAGTCAGTTAAATTGAAAATTGGTCAAAATTGCTTACTTAAGAAGATGTAATTAATTTAAAATCTTTTTAGTACCAACATTTTTTTATATAACCTCTTAAAAATACTGATCCTGAGTGAATTTGTTTAAAAATCCATTCATTTCAGAAGAGAAGGGCTACATTGTTACACACAACCCATGTGTCTTATGCAGACACCGAAAACTTTTTCTTCATCAACGATATACATTTGGCAAACGATTCATATGTTCTGTACGTTAGTATGATATCGACTGACTTCAAACCAGCGCGCAACGACTGAAGTAAGGGCATTATATTGTATATGTACGGTATAGCATTGTGTTCCTTTCTCGGGGACGCGACGCCTCTAAACATCGCTCCGATGCACTAAGTGGGAATACGCCCGTGCCGTCGCTATCGATCCACGGCGTTTGGCAAGCGACATCAAAGAAATAAAATTTGATTCATGCCCGTGCGCTTGACTCGCCGCCCGCAATTCGGCATTATCCGTCCAGTGATTTAGTTAAAACGTTTCGCGCACAGTCCACGTCTAGTAGTAAGTAGATGGCCCAAGTATTGTCCGCATTTACATAAAACGATCATATAAACGTGGGGCAATTGCCCCGAGAGACCGGGAAGAAGAAAATCAGATAGTACCAACTCGAATTCCAAAGGATCATTTCCGAAGATATTGCTTCGACAGACACTTACTATATGCTCAATAATGCGGTATAAGTACGTAGACTTATATACAGGGTGATTCTCAATATATGCCACAAAATTTAAGCGCTGATTCCTGGAGCTATTTTGATCATAAAAGTTCATAAGAACTATATGCCAAATCGCTTAGTTCTAAAGTTGTACAATGTTTAATAGTTAAGTTAACATAATTAATGTTTTTATTATAAATTAACAAAATAATTAGTAAAACAAAATTGACTTATACTAACTGTTGAAAATGACCGCCCCCAACTGCAATACAAGCTTCTATCCTCCATCGTATTGACTGGTGAATCTGTTCTAAAATACCAGGGGTATTTCGAATTGTTTAAAAAACTGCGATAATACGATTTCTCAGCTCATCGACATTTTCAATGGGAGTCGTATAAACTAATGATTTAAGGTGACCCCAGAGAAAAAAGTCCAAGAATTTAAAGTCTGGATACCGAAGAGGCCACGGTGTGACGTCCCCGTCCTACCCAATCCGGATACGTATTGCCCAAAACTCGCGAGCAACTAACTAAAATGCGCTGGAGCACCGTCGTGCATAAATACATTGTATCTAATTGCAACGGACTCTCCAGCAATAGTGGTAGCTCCTCTTCAAGAAAATTGCGGTATACCTCGCCATTTAACCGCATCGGTAAAAATGTGGACCTATCAAGTGATCTCCACAATTCCGGTCCACACATTGACAGAGAATTGATGTTGATGACGGGCATTCACTAGTTCGTACGGATTTTCTTCGGCCATATGTGATTATTATGAAATTAATAATCGCGTTTCTAGCGAAAGTAGCCTCGTCGGGAAGAATATTGAGCCAAATAGTTAGGATTTGTGCGATTTTGTGTTGCATCCATTGACGAAAAGCCACTCTTTGCGGAAAATCTGCGGCAAAAGTGCCTGCACCCGTTGAATGTGATATGGATACAACAGTCGATCTTTCAATATTCTCCAAACTGTGACCTGACTAATGTTTAAAGCAAACGCAATTTTCTGGTGCTTGTAGTAGGATGTTCCTCAATTTCATTTAGTACCATTTCTTCAACTTGTGGAGTTCTCACTGTAGATGGTGCCGTTGTCAGTCGTCCGTTTTTTAAACATTTCCCGTTTCACTAAGACGTTGGTGAAGACGGGCAAATATTGAATGATGCGGATGATACGGTTCGGGTATCGTTCTTCATAAAGACGTCTAGCAGCACGCGAATTTCCATTGGCAAGACCGTAGACGAAATGCATATCACACATCTCAGCATTCGTATAATTCATTTTAGAAAACAGAAACGCAATAAACTGAATGAATACTCTGACGACTATTGACAAATATTGAAATGACAGATAAACAATTCCCTCTCAACACAATAGTTTTTGAAGAACCAACTGTGATATTATATCGTGTTAGTCATAGTTCATAATTTATTATTAAACATTCAATAACTTTAAAACCAAACCGTTTTAGACATATACTCATATGAACTTTTATAATCAAAATAACCTCAGGACTCAGCTCTTGAAGTTTGTCGCATATATTGAGAATCACCCTATATATTATTATAGTAAGTTGTTGAGGTGGGCACTGGAATTAGCGTAATATTCCTATAAAGTAGTTCACAAACGAAGAACTCTAAATAAAACAACAATGTTTTTTATTAACAAACTCCTTGCAAATTGTTATCCGGGCTCCACAAACGTCATGTACTCTTCGTTTAATAATTGGCGGTTACTATCAGCGATTGCTAAATATAGAAATATACATAGCAATCATAGTTATCTACATTACATGCAGCAAAATGGTAACTATTTTTAAAAGCATACAAAGAAATAGATAAAATAAACTTTTTCCTCTATGTGTATTTAGAGTAACAAAAAGATAGTTAACAATATACAGATTGACTCCGACAAATATCGTATCCAATCAGCGATAAAACTACGTAAACTATAAATATAGAACATCTACACATGCATATATGTATAAGTGCAGCGAGCACGGCAGTTCTTGTGCCCCGTAAGTAGCGACGCTTCACTTCAATGAACATTGTTGAATTGCCTCGTCTATTAGATTACCTATCTTGCGCAAGTACCTACATTACCGCTATTTCCACCTTATATCTAGGTACCTATGAGTACAGTTGGTAATAGTTCAAGTTTCCGTTAGAATAAGTACGTTATAGTTAGAGATCTGCATATTATGTCTCGACACTTATCTACATCATTATTGTGGTTATAATCTCGAGATGTTTCCACATTGTTCTCTGTTGATGTTAGTATAGGTGCAGCCGAGTATCGATTAAATGGATGTAAAATGTCAACTGAATTTGTACATCTTCGGTGTAAATTAGATTTGTTGATGGAACTATATTTTAAGTTTGTGATAATCTCGACTGTAAAAGCATGTATTACATATATGCGTTTAAAGTTACAAAACAATAATGTAATAGAAACTACGTACATTTATTGATAATAAAGAAAAGCTTATGTACAAATATTCTAAAAATGGCTAGAAATATACATTAAATAGAAAACAATTAATGTTTTGCAAGATGCCAAAATTGAACCAATAGAATATGGAGAATAAACTGTTGATTAAAATGTGTACCATTTCAAGTAAATTAGCAATTTGTTCTGAAAAGGTTCAATTTACGTTGATACTTTTATACAATAGAATTCTTGATAATTTAGTCTTTCTTCCTCAGGAGTTAAATACTTTTTCTGGCCCCATTTATGAATAATTTTCTATTTACTTAAAAAATATAGGTATTTATTTAATATTATAACCCTTATAGTTGTTCCAAATGTTGAAAACGGAGCTAAGAATCTAGAATCTTAATTTATTATATATTTTATACAGACATTTTTGAGGTGTCCTGGAGCATCTGAATTCGATTCTGACAAAAGTTTTTAGAAACACAAAATGACCGATTAAATATAGCAGGAGAGCTTTTGAAAAAAACAAAAAAACAAAAACGATTGTTTAGATTGAATGAATTAAGCAGAAATAAGAAAAGACCTATTATCTAAACATGCAACGTTATCTCTCTCTAAAACGGAAACATACCAAGAATTAGCGGTAACTGCAATATCGTATACAGAGTGTTTAAAAACTCATGTCCAATATGGATATCTTTATATTGAGGTGTATGTTGCGGACAATTAAATGAATTTTATCAATAATAACGAAACTATTCACAATAAATACTTCAATTATTATTACAAATGAATGCAAGAGGAGATGAGGCATCATTTTGAAACACGCTATACAGAGTGTTCCGATTAACTTGCTTAACGGTAGCAACTTTGGCATACTTCTGCTGGTGTATATTTCAAAAACTATCAGAAATAGGTACCCTAAACCTTAATACTATTTGATGTAGAATCTTGCGCTATATTCAATGCTGCAGTGAAAAATACCACGTTTCGTTTGAATGAAAAAGTTCTTTTACTTTAAAGATATCCATATTGGACATGAGTTTCTGAACACCCTGAACAGGATATTGCAGTTGCCGCTGTCGGAGTCAATACCTATGACCGTGTAGTTGCATCCACATCAGTAGAATATCTTAAGGTATAATAGCCTATGAGATGCTTAATTTTATTGGAAAGAGCGCAAAATTTTGACAAATATCTCAAAAATGATTAGCTTTAGGAATAGAAAACATTGATACAAATTTATCAAAAATGATGCGGGTAATACACTGGATCCATAAAAATTGCACCATTCTATTTAAAATAAGAAAGTTGATATTGCCACTTTGTATACCAAAAGTGCTATAAAGCTGAAAATATTTTTTTTTAAATAAATTATAGTGGGCTATGTCTACCATACAAGTTTCAAAACCAAATTCCTACTTTCTGAGTCATATTTTAAAATTCTGTTTAAAATATTCGAATGACCCAGTTCTGTGGGACAGCCTGTATATTACCTGGCATATTGAATGTTTTAATATCCCTTTTACAGTTACAAAACGTTTAAAATAATTATAAAACCTACACCAAACTGCATTGTGACATGACGTTAACAAATTGCGTGGAAATGTCAATAAACAAAACAGTATTCGAGATTTTGTTGTTTTGCCTTCTTTCAGTGTTCATTCTTACTACTTGTTTATAACAATGTCATATAGTTTTGACAATTAGGGAAAATAATTAGACGTACACAGGACCCTCTTTAATTAAGATGTTAAATAGTTTGAGAAATAATGAGAAGAAACAAAAGAGGACAAGCAAAAGATTAAGGAGTATACAAAGAATATCGTCATAAATAATTCTTTTCTAAAGTTCTTTTTTTCGTCTTAATCTAAAGTAATTATCGTCATTCATACTTTTTTTGCTCGTAAATATTAACTCAAATGGTTTTAATAAGTTCCACATTCGTTCTTCCGACTTCCCAACCATTGTCCCTCGTAAAACGTTACTCCGTACAGATTAATGGCAGGATTACGGCTTACAACAGGAGTATTTCTCGCGAATGTTACAGCTAGATTAAGAAATTTGCTAGACGGTTGACTTTTATATCTTACAGGGCGCGAAACCGTCGTTTAGACAATGAAATTTTTATTGGTGAGAGGTCGTCCGACGGGGCAAAAAAAACCGAAATAAAGAAACTGGAAAAGGAAAATGTATCGTTCTTCGTAGCTATCCTACTACTACACATTATAAAGTAATCCCACCGACTAAAGCGCCTCTTCCGTCTTCGGCCGTTTGTTTTTTCCGCGTCGTGAACTTTTTTCCTTCCTCTCTCATACTGCTGTCAGATGAAAAGCATAATTTATGACGTAATTAGCAAAAGATCGGGCGAAACAAATAGTTCTTTTGAGGCAACGATATGAGAGGAAAAACGGAAGCGACCCGTTTTTGCGGCGAATGGAGTTTTTTTTTTTTTTTAACAGGGAAAAATCGAAACAATGGCATTATGCAGGACGCAATTTGTCCGGTAAACAATAGGTAGCAAACATGCCTAAATGAATTCCATTACCGTGGGGGTTTGTTTGCGAGATGAAGAGGCGTGTCGCGGAAGTAGTGCAGAAGGAGGAGACGACACGGTCACACAATGTATTTAATTAAAATCGCGGAAGAAGTTGTGAACACCTCAACGGAAGAGAGTTTCCGGTGAATTGGGGGCGAGTTGAGGTTAACGCTTTCAACTGTATTCTCGGTATAAAAGAAGCTCTTCTCGAAAACTAAAGGGTGAAATTATTTTTTAACTTCAGAAAGAAGAAAATTAGAAAAAAAATATTTAGCCTTTCAACACAGCGCGTTATTGATTCGGAGGTGGATGTCATACAAGGGCACTTCAACTGAATGGTATGTACACTCGGTCTCTTTTGTAATGTCATGCCCTACGGAGCAGATATCAAAACTTTTTCCTTCTGAGAGTGGCTTATACGTTGTTGTTTCGACTGATGTCGAGAATCTAAATATGTCCGTCCCTAAAATAACAAACCTCGTGACCTCTTTTTTAGAAATACTATCTTCTATGGCATACTCCGATCAGTACAGTTTTTAATTTTACATCTAAATGAAATAAAGGCTACAACTCATACGACACTTGATAGGTACCAAGATTATTTAAATATCAGTGGGTGTTTGATGGTTTTAATGTTTGGCCCGCTATTCGGGACTACTGAAGACACGTTGTTATTTATTTATTATACTATACCACTTGCGCATATAGTGAGTGGTGTGCCGTAGGGTCCGGTTTTAGCTGCAAAGAGGACCGTGGATAGCGGATAGAACTGCAAAGGAAATTGCATGCAAAAGTCGTGTGTCAGGTTAAGACAGGTTCTAAATTCGGGTATCGTATAGGTAGTATACAGGGTGTCCCACCGAATTGGGTCATTAGATTTTTTTGAACTTCTAGTAGGAATTTGATTTTGAAACTTGCAGTATAGTCATGGCTCACTGTGGTCTATTTAAGGAAAATATTTTCAACTTTATAGCACTTTCGGTATACAGGGTGTTGATATCAACTTTCTTATTTTAATTGGAATGGTACAATTTTTATCGGTACAATGAATGTATCGAGTCAGTTGCAATCAGTTTATACGAGGGTTCCTTATCCCTAAACTCAACGGTTTTTGAGATATTTGCAATTTTGTTGATTTTATGACGTTTGCACTATTTCAAGTAAAATTAAATAGCTGATAAGCTATCAGATATTTAGTGGTTCTACTAATGTCGATGTAAGTACAAAGACGTAGGTAAAAAGTATTATGGCAATAATGACCGAACCACATACAGGCTGTTCGGAAACGCATCTTCAATGCGGATACTTTTAAACCAACAAAACTTTTTTATTTCAAATGAAACATGGTATTTTTTACTGCAGCATTGAATGCAGCGTAAAATTCTACATCGATTGACATTAGGGTTTGATATACTTATTTTTGATAGTTTTTGAGATATTAACATTTATTGCTTAAAATATGACTAATTTCCAAGTTTCGTACAAATAAAATATTTTTTCCCAGAAAACACTTTGTATATTATTTTTTAAAATGATGCGTTATCTTTTTTGCATTGTTTGGTTTCCATACCTGAGATATTTATCATTGGAAGTTTTCCAATAATTAGCAAATTTTATGTAATTGTAATTATAAATATTATAAGCATAATTATATGCGACAGCAAATTACATGTTATATTTTTACCTGCTTATTAAATGCATCGAAAATAAGTCAATTAAAAAAAATTAAGAAACTATTATTCTGAAAGAACATTTATATTGGACATTTTGGAAGACTTTTAATAGTTTGTTCCTGATTTATGTTATCTGTCTGTATCGCTTAATACCTAGTTTAATGCAAAAAGCCAAGAGGCTAAATTATTTTCGGAGACTCCATGTCAGACCTGTCCAGAAAATACCTGGTCTAGTAAGTGAACACTATTTGAAATACTATGGGTGTATTTAGGATATCTGCTTTAATATCCCTTTGTATTTTATTTTTTGAAGTTTTTATTTATTGCAAATAAGTGTAGGTATCTAATCATTGTTACATTCTTCATGAATGCAGAATAAGTCTAAAATGTTATTTGTATATGTAACTTTCAATGTTTTTCTTATTTCTTTCGATTTACAATATTTTACTTGTTAGAAGAAAATGTGTGAAGGAGTTGACAGCATTAGGACTAAGATATGATTTGTTAATACTACATAGGTTTATCACTGCGCAATTTGGTAAATTACCGACAATGGATATCACTTGTTTGTTAGCAAGGTTCTCATGGCCTACTAATATTTAATAATTAAAATACGTTCGTGAACATTAGATATCTGAAACATAAATATTTAGATAGGTTAGGCAAATAATGTACAGAGTGTTTTGTAGGAAAAGACTCATTTTATTTGGTTGAAACTTGGAATTTAAGTATATTTTTAGCAATTTTTTATAAGAAATGCTAATACTTCAAAAACTATTAAGAACAGGTATTACCAAACCTGATATCAATCGATGTAGAATTTTGCGCTGCATTCAATGCTGTAGTAAAAAATACCATGTTCCATTTGAAAGAAAAAAAGTTTTGTTAGCTTAAAGGTATCCACATTGAAAGCGCATTTTTGAACACCCTGTATGTGATTCAGTGATTATTGCTATAACACCTTGTAGCTACGTTCTTGTATTTACATCGACTTTAGTAGAACCACTAAATATCTGCTATCTCATGAAATATTTGATTTTATTTGAAAGAGTGCAAATGTCAAAAAATCCACGAAAATGAAAATATCCCAAAAACGGTCGAGTTTAGGGATAGGCAACCTTCATATAAACTAGTTGCAAATGACTCGCCAAATTCATTAGATTGCTATTAAAAATGCTATTCCATTTGAAATAAGAAAGTTGATATCAACACCCTGTATACCGAAAGTGCTATAAAGATGAAAATATTTTCCTTAAATAGATGACAGTAGGCCATGACTACACTGCAAGTTTCAAAATCAAATTTCTATTAGAAGTTCAAAAAAAATCTAATATCCCAGGTTATTGGACACCCTGTATATATATATATATTTGGTCTTTACGTCCCTCTGGTGCCAGACGTAAGTGTTTGTGGCACCTTTGTCCTATAATGTTGGCGATCCCTGAGCTTGCTAAATTTATATTTAATTTTATCCTATATTTGCACCGATGATTATGAAACCTTTGCTATAGCCGAAACATGCTGTTTTGAAAGATATTTATTTAAATATACAAATGGAAACGATTTAATATCTCTTTTCATCTTTACATTAAATTATCTATGTAACACAATGATTCAAATTTTATCACTTTAAAAATCGTTGCTTTTCGCCTAGCTCTCTGATTGTCCTATATAATTTACGAATGCCGTGCGTAAAATAAGTTGCACATACACACATATCTGGGTATTGAAAATTTTACGGCAAAAAATATATATTTAACATGACAGGCTTAAATGTGGCTAAAATTACCGTACACGAGCAACAAGCGAAACGAACTTTTCCAATAGCACAACATATTTATCGCTCTATCGATATCGAAAGCTCGCTGCATGCATATTTGCGTAAAATTTCGTCGCGGTCCGACTGGTTTCCCATTTTATCTCGATCGAAAATGGAATTTTTGAAACGCGGCACGCGAACAGCTATAAAAGTCTAAATGTCGATTTCATTGCGATACAAACGCATAGATAGATATTGTTTTGGATAACGCGCGAACGGTGTATTATAAATTTATAATTCATTTGCGATTTTAGTTATTACTTTGCAACGTAAAAATTGAAAATTTTAATTATTTTTGACGTTTAAATCAGTCAAATGGATCAATCGTGCCATCTATGGGGACGACGATGAACTGTTTGACGTTAAAAATGTCAGTTTTTAAGTTTATTTTTGTTTTATTACTGAGTGTCTCTATGGACATAAAAAGCATACACACACGGATACAACTATGTGAAAGAAAAATATTTCGTGAAGAAAAACAAAGCCATTCCCGCTCCCACAAAAGAGCGAAAAAAAAAAACGACACGACCAGATATGTAAATATGTAAATTGCCTGGAAAATCTCATGTCAGAACTTTTTACATATTATCTTTGCTCTTTCTATTCGAAGCATAAATAATAATTACAAAGCGATATTTTTTTTTAGAATCTTCATCCGAATTCCTTTTCATTTATATCAATCTAATTTGATAAAATTAATCTTTCATGCTTGTACACACTTTTCCACAAAGAGAACTGATGCCTTTATGTGGATATCCGTATATAGGAACGGAGGCTTATCTAAAACAGTTCCCTTTTCGAAACATTCGCGGAAATAAATCTCACAAACGTTAACGTTGTATTGCGTAGTTGAATATGTTTTGTGTTTACCGGTTCGTCTTTAAATCCTCGCAGCGTTTCGCTTTGTATTCCGTCGTCCTGAAAGGGAATTTTGCTCGTTAAACTTGCAATCTGGTTTCTCAGAAGCCCACGTCAAATGTGACACCGTAATAATTGTTTAAAGTTTTCCGGTGTAATACCTACCGAATTCCTACATCTGTATACAAAATTCCTTTTTCAACTTAGCAAAGGGAATACAGATACTTATTATAACAGAAATAGAGTTCAAAGTTTTCAGCCGGGTAATAGAGTAAGACGAATGACTTTGTCTTGACGTTTGTGACAAATTGTATATACTCAGATCCAACTGGGATCCATATGAATGCGTGATCCGTTTCGTGTCGGTTTAGATAGAGTTTCCGAAAGTTAATATTTGAAATGTTTCCAAGGCGTACCTATCGTTATACTGAGAGCAACAAAGATTGAAGCGTGCTGGTTCTATACTTGCTTCCTTTTTTATCAAAAATACTCTCTAGTTAGACCTTTACCCATAATGCAACTAATGCAATTGAATTTTCTGTCCCTGTCATTATTGTAGTTTTATTTGTTTATATTTTCGTCCTCGATATTTTATGTTTGTTTATACCTTTGTTGTAAAAAAAAAATGTTTTTTCTAAAAACGTTGTCGACAATGTTTCAATGTTCACGATTGAGCAGAATACCTTTCTTTTGGAAACATACTTCCATGGAGGATTTCGTAGAGAAGATGGTACTTGGGAATATTCATTGCAAATTAGCTACGATGAGTACATTCTACAGCTTCCAAATGAAGGTGTAGAATTTGGTCAAACTTTTCTACAGCATGTTCGTCGTATTGTGTAACGTTTCAGACAGATGGGTAGTGTGTACAAAGAAAAATCCTCTGGAAGATATACAGTTCTTAACAATGAAACTGTGGAAGTATAGTAAAATACTGATTCATATGAAATATGAATCAGTATTTACTATATGTAACTAAGTACATATGTTTTTAAGGGGTATCATATGGTTCCTGTCGAAAGGCACTAAAAGAATTTTACATATTGCTGTGAACTGATGGTCCAAGCATATAAGTAAAGAGAAATTAAAAATGACAAAATTAATTTAGCTAGCTCAGCAAAAATGAATTTAAAAGGGCGCCAGAGATTCTTAAATCTCAGAGTAATTTTTTTAAAAATTAATAGTGGGCGTTTGCAAAATTGACTTTTTTTATAATCCCCAAAAATTGAAATGGCAGGTTCAAAAATAAAAGAACTATTTAACATGATATTTAAAATCATTAACTTTTATTGAAAAGAAAAAAAAAAAAAACATTTAATTAACAACAAAAGGGGAAAAAAACCTTAATACAGAAGGTATTGGATTAAAATAACCCCTTCGTGAATTTACATTTAAAAAGGACAATGCAAATCCTTTAGCAAACAAAATGGTGAATTCGTTCTAGAAGGAATTTCATATACCACAAAAAATCCACGTGGTTTCAAAAATTCAAAGCAAACTAAAAATTTAATTCAATCAACGTGGAGAAACAAGCAAAATCAAAAATGAAATTTAAAACAAGCTCACAGCTTCACTTCACCTACCCCGAGGTGATAAAATTAAATTAATTTGATAACTACAAAAAAAAAACGGAAAATTTAAATTCTAAACGCGATTGCTTCTAAAACGAAAATTATTAAAAAGCCTTACATGTATATTGTGCACAACTATCTAACACTAATTAATAAACGAATTACTAGATGGACGATTTTTAAAAAAATTCAAACAACGAACTACATCTTAAACTGAAACGAATTACCAGAAACGGTAACCAAGACAACTAAACAAGACAATACACGCGCTCGTCTATCTGGTAACTCCTCTGGCCTCTAAGGTAACACTCGCATATATATGAAATTTACATCTGTGAACGATGACGGCGCAACGCATCGCAAAGAAAAAACTAGCATATAAACTATACACAGGAGTACGCAAAATGTACAAATAAATGAAATTAACTATACACAACTGAGCAAATAAAATGATACTAACAATTAAATCAAAATTCTTAGCAAAATAAACAAAAATAAGAATTGTGGAAACTCTAACATGGTTTTGACAAGGCTGATTTGGAATAAACAAAAATACACATTTAAATTTCCGAAACCCGGGGTGCCAGACCATAGCAATATGTATCCATATAAGGTTTCAGTTGTGCAAGAACTGATACCGGTTGATTATGAAAGACGTGTCCAGGACTGTCACTGGTTCAACCAACATTTATATAATAACGATATGCTTATACGAGGAGTTATATCGATACTTTTTTAGGTAAACACTTCTTGGAACTTTGATATTTTTTTGAAAGTGTGGCATAAAAATCGTTATAGGAAATTAATACAACCGTCGTCTCTCGTGGCCACAAGCAGAATGAGGATTCAAACCAGATTTATCAGTTAACAGCCTTCGATTGTTATCGCTAACAGGCAGGCCAACCTCAATTTTAAAAGATATCGCTAACCGACATTGAAATACCGTTATTTTCTCTAGTTTGAGGGAAATACGACAAACATCACCAAAAAGACATTCCGAAGAATGAAAAATCTCTCCGAGCAAAATACAACAAGAACACATAAAATATACCAGATAAGTTTGAATTAATATAGAAAATAAAGTTTACATTATAATAAAGGCAATATTTAGCACCTAATGCTGTTCTAAATTGTCCATTTCAAATAGCTACCTTTAACAAATTAATAATTCGCATGTGAAGTGGGCAACTGAGCACACGCCTCACTTTTGAATTACTTATTCATTTGGTTTAGAAATCTGTTCTAAATGCTTCTAACTTCCTCTAAGGTTCCTGTGTTTCAGATCAGCCTACCCCACTCTGAGACGAATTAAAACAGGTACTTTTAAACATCCTAAAATACCAATGTGACAAGATCAAAATGTAATGATAATATTTTGTTTCCTGCGTTCATGGAGCTGTATATTTGTCAAAGAGAACGCATTCCGCCTCTGAAACAAATAAACCGTTCTCTATTTCGGCCTTCTTCAAAGAGCGCTAAATTCAAAAAAATAATGAAAAAATATTTTTCAAAACCATTCAATAAAGCAGATATGCGCGAGAATGGAAAAACATATATGTGTATGGATGGATATATGGAAAATTTTTATTTTTTATACGATATTGTGTCTATCTGTGAGTTCCTCCCGCTTCCAAACCTATCAGAAACCTTTTCGCGTCCTCACTTGTAACAGACCGAACCCGAGATATTAAATTGTATCGATTTGTGAATCTTTTTTTTTTTTTTGCTTCGACTTTATTGAAAATGTAATATAGTGCTTCTGGTGCGATGCAACTCAATTGAAAGCCGTTATAGAAAGGAGGGCTGCTTCTGCTATCGGAAATAATAATGCAAAGGTATTTCTTGGATCGTTGTGGAGTATATTACAAATTTAAAAAAAAAATGTACTGCACATCATGTAATAGAAAAAAAAATGTAAAGAAAATATTACATAAAATCTGTAATTAGATACGATTAAAAAGTCACATTGAATCAGGTGGTCTATGATGCCTAAAAAGGCTCTTTCGGTAAGCTTCAGCAAAGACACGACTGTGTTCCAAGCTGAAGTTGCTGCAATCCATCATTCCATGTGTCCGAGAGATAGAAAGATGTACCGAACCGGGTAAAAGCGTCGCTATTTTCTCTGACAGTCAGTCCACACTTAAAGCATGTAATTTAAGCTGATTTGGACTTTGTAAGCGCCCTAACTGAGGTGGGCACCCAAAGGAAACTAACCCTGGCCTGGGTCCCTAGCCACTTGGGCGTGAGAGGAAATGAGGCGGAGTTCCTAAAGGAGCAGAGGCCTGAATTCACGAGAGATCCACTGAAAAAAGACAGGAAGACTGTCAAAATGATTGTAGGTCTGCTGAATGGGCACTGCATATGTACAACATAGGCCTGGCAGATGATGCAACTTGCAGATAATGCCAAGAGGAGGAAGAAACACCAGTTCATGTGCTGTGCCAATGTGAAGGTCTGGCGAGGATATGGTTTCCAATAATGGGGGAGGAGAATCCCACAGCTAGTAGCTACTTAAAGAAGCCTTTTTCAAAGATGATAGGCCTAATTAAGAGGGCAAAAGTAGAGAGCGTCCTCTAGGAAATAGGAGATCACAATAGATCTGAAAAGGTCGCGGTGCAGCAGGTCCATAGGCCACCCCAATCCTAATCTAATCTAATCTAAGGTGGTCGATCTCTAACTAAAAGTATGCTAAAATAGAATTTGGTAAATGCTTGTGTATATCAATCTTAACTGGTCTTGATTCTACAGCGCGCGCTTGTATTTTTGAATTTTTGAATTGGGGTTTTCTGCTGCGCCGACAGATGGTGCCACCTCATTAGAGCGAAGATCAAGAAACTGCTCATGGTGCAGAAATTTCTGGATGCAAGTACACTCGAAGAATCAGGAGAGTTTCTGGTTATTCCAGACTCAAGCACGCCAAATATAAACATGCGCGCGAGCTGGGCGAGATGAAAATAAACAAATAGTGAATATAAATAACTAGTAATTAAGTAAATTAGTTTATTAGTGTTTTTAGTAGTTTAATTGGGACATTGTCCTTCAGCAGAATGAAACTACTGATATGTTTCGAGTTTTTTTTTCGGAACTAACGATGCTTTTTACGTGATACTTTCCGGAAAGGTGTTTGAAGCAAACCAATGTTGTGAAAAGGCCAAATTGGTATACGAATGATTTAAAGAAAAAGAAAGAAATTAATAATTGTAGAAACAATTTTCAAGTCAACGAGATCTCGAGAGGCCGAAGAATTATTTAAAAAAATATAAAAAAGAGTATAGTGAACACTTAAGTAAAGCTAAAATAAATTCAAATATTAACTTTATACGTAATTCTGAAAATAAGTCAAAAGCAGCGTGGAAAATTATTAATGAAAATTTCAAAGGTAAATGTAATAGAAAACCCGTAGAAATAACCCCTAACGAATTTAACATCTTCTTTGCTTCTATACCTAAAGTAATTTCAAATAGTATACCAATATCAACTCACAGTTCAAGCTACTTTTTAAGCAGATCAGAAAAATATCAACATACGTCTTTTTATACCTCGGAAACTGAAGTATTTACCACAATTATGAACCTTAAACAATCTGCTGTAGTGATATATACGGCATGACGTCATCCATCTTAAAGCACGTAGCTCCTTTTATTTCTGAACCCCTTAGCCAGGCTCTTAAATTCATGTATCCGCGATAATGTTTTTCCCGATGAGTTGAAAACAGCTAAAGTTATACCATTCCACAAAAAAGGCAATATAAATGACCCTGGATGTTATCGACCAATTTCTATTTTACATATCCAAAGTGTTCGAAGAAATATTAAAGAATAAATTGCTTGACTATTTCAACAGAAAGTCTTTGTTTTGCAAAGAACAATATGGTTATTTACAAAATAAGTCAACAATACAAGTTATTTGTGAATTAATTGATACAGTTATTAACAGTTTCGACGAGAGAAAAAAAAGTATCTGCGACAATGTTAGATTTATCTAAAGCGTTTGACTGTGTTAGCCACAATATCTTATTTGAAAAGTTAGATTTTTATGGCATAAGAGGTGATCCTTTAAAATTATTTCAATCATACTTTGCAAATCGAAAACAAATAGTGATGATTGCTAATGAACGTTCGAAACATCAGTACATAGATTGTGGAGTACCACAAGGATCTAAGCTAGGGCCGATAATGTTCCTTATATATGTCAATGATTTATGCAGTAATCTTCAGATGTGCCAAACAATTATGTTTGCCGATGACACTACTCTAGTATTTAAAACAAAAACAGCAGAAGATTTGGCTGAGCTGGAGTCGGTGGGCATATCGGATGCAGAAAAATGGTTTAGAGCTAATAAATTAAAACTAAATGAAAACAAAATACAAAATATCGTATTCGAGACGAGACCAGAGCAGACAAGTTCTGCAAAAATGCTAGGTGTGCACATAGACTCTAACTTAAACTGGAGCACGCATATAAATTTCTTATGCAATAAATTAAACACGACCGTTTACCAAATCCGGAGAACAGTAGACCTAACAGACGCAGACACTGCTGAATTAATATATTACTCAGATTTTTATTCCCTAGTTAATAATAGTATTTTGTTATGGGGTAGCACAGAATGCAGTGAAAGAATTTTTAAAATACAAAAAAATCTGTGAGAGCTATATTAAAAGTTAGTACTAGAGAACACTGCAAACCTTATTTTACATCTTTAAAAATATTAACTATTCCATCATTGTACATTTATAACTGTTTAGTTTATGCAAAAAATAATTTAGAGATTTTTAAAATTCAGTCGGATGTACATAATTATTCAATAAGAATCAATTCAACTATTCCTTATCACAGAATATCTTTAACGCAGCAGTCTGTTAAATATCAAGCAATAAAATTTTATAATAATCTGCAGTATGAAATCAAAATATTACCTATCAAACAAATTTAAGAAATAAATAAAACAAATGTTAATAAGCAAGGCTTTTTGGAAAATAGAAGAGTGTCTTTCATTGTGAAATACAATAATTTTATATTATTGTAAAATAATTGTTCATATTTCATTTTTATTTCATTTTTCTATCTTTTGTGTTGACCTTCCTAATGATGTACATATCAGTTGTCAATTTGGAAATAAAGGTTATTCTTATTATTATTATTATTTTACTTTTTATACTGATAAGCTAGTCAATATTCTATTACCGAATATTCTATATGTATAGATATGTAAAAGTGCAATACCAATTTTATAATTTCCGATAATTTTATCGGCATTTAATTTCACTTTCCACCTCTTGAACTTAGTACCTTTAGTGGCGTGTTGTGATTTAAACAATCGTTAAACACCCGAGAGTAAAACCCGACAGACAATAAACCAACATAGCCACGGGTACTAATTCACTTGAAGACTTATCGATGTGTGAGGCTATCGAGGGCTAGAACGCTCTGTTAGGACGCCTCGTGTATACCTACTAGATCACGTTGGATAGGCGTGCGTTGTACCATTGCCAGCTCGCAAACACCCGACGCATAGAAGCAACGGGGATACGGCAGAGGCTACGGCATGCTGATGTTTACGATTATCGTCCTGGTGTACATCAATACAGGTTTAATGTGTTAAGCCTCTGATTGGATTGCCGCGCGCAACATGACAATATTAATGGCGGTCGGGTAGTAGTCCTAAAATGTTACCCTTGTTATACATTGCGGTCCAAAATCCCTCATTTACATCGCGTGATGTTGTAACTAGTGATGGGTTACTCGCATACGAATGATGTCTTAGGGTATTATCCCGCAAAACTTCGCCCGAATGATTATTCAAAACTTGGGGGACAATAGAGAGTAAGGAGCTTTATTTTAATCGAGAAATCTGTTCTTAGTGCAACATGCTGACGACCTCACAATAGTCGTTAGAGGGTGGTTTCCGAAGATTCTGGTGGAGCGTATATATGGAAACCGCTCTAAATACGCTTGATAAATGGTGTAAACAAGAGCGACTATCAGTCAAAGTTGTTACGCTTACAAGAAAAAGAATGATAGAAGGCCTACAACCACTAGTGATAGGGGGTGAAAGGATTCCATATGTCAAAGAGGCGAAATAGTGTGAGACATGGTTTAATTAAAGAGTTACATGGAACCCACATATCCAGAATACAACCAACAAAGTCACTATCGCCCCAGGTGCAGGAGGCTGTGTGGAGGGAATTGGGTGCTTAGCCCTAAAATGACTCTATGAATATACAGTTACAGGGGCAGTTGTATGGTGGCCAAAATGGAGCAGAGAAAATCTAGTTACTGGGAAAATCTCCAGGGAATGAAGCAAAGTAAAATTCTTCTGGGAACTTATAACCAGAAGAGGTTTACAGAATGCATCAACCTGCGTAAGAGCAATGTTCGCATATTAACAGGAATACCTTCAGGCCATTGTAGACTGAAAGGATACCTGAGTAAGCTTGCATTGGAAAAGGAATCTGAATGTAGATTTTGTGGGGAACATGATAAAACACCCATCCACCTCCTCTCAAACTGCGTAGCACTGTGCAACTCGAGGGCGTTGCACCTGAGAGCATGTGAAATCGAAGAGGCAGACTTAGCTAGACTGGGGCCCTCTGATATCCTACACTTTCCGAAAGGAATAGGATTGGAAGGCCAGCTGTAAAGTAGCAAGAATAGGGGACACAACAGATCTTTTAGGACGCAGTGTAACAACACCCTTCTATCTATCTACATCTACATCGACATGGTGGCCAAAGGGGCGGTAGGCAAGGGCGGTTGAGTGGCGTACAAAGACTGGCGTGTCTGTGTGCCACACAGATCGACGAGATGGACCTCCATCACTGCAATGGAGGTAATTCTAAACCTTCCCCCGTTACATATTTACATACAAGGAACTGCTAAGGCTACACCACACAGACTTATGCATAGTCAAGCACCGATAAGGAACTCGCACGGCGCTGACTATCAAAAACAATTAGATGATCTTAAGGTAGCACCCCCTTTTGGCGATACCATGGTTCAAAAAATTTAACCTAGATAGATCAGGTTATAATACCAGATAAGAAGGACTAGGAAACAGGCACTCCAGTAAAGAGCGAACTCGAACTGGTATGCAGACGGCTCGAAAACGAACTACTGCGTCGGACCTGGAATATATGCAGAGAAGCCTAAAAAGGCACTTCGAGTAAGCTTTGGCAAAGACACAACGGTTCCAGGTTGAGGTTGCTGCAATTCATTATTGTGTCAGAGACCAAGTTAGACAAAAGCGTCGTTATCTTCACTGACAGTCACTCTACAGTGTGGACTCTAAGTTGATTTAAGACTGTGTAAGCGCCCTAAATGAGGTGGACACCCAAAGAAAATTATCATTGGCCTGGATTCCTACGCACTTGGGCGTGAGGCAAAATGAGGCAGCAGACGAGGCTCGTCAAGGTCATTCTCAACTACAGCCCTGGGTGGGTATATTTTTTTTTACCTAGAACAATAAGGTTACGTATCATATCAGATAGATTTAACAATCCAACAATTACAAATCAATTTTTCAAATGTAACCATATGATAACAGATTCATATGTCAAACTGCAGTATACAAGCTTATAATCTGAGTATTATCAGTTACCTATTGGGGTTTTGTTAGTTAACGCAATAAAGGTACTAGTAGGACTTATTTTGATTTAATATATGTTCATTATACATACAGTTCAGGTAATCTAATCTGATGTCTTAATTTTATTAACATAATATCATTCTTTACTTGCCTCATTATTAACTTATTTATCAATCACTATTACATTTTTAATTTATACTGCTGAATTTGAAAATGCTAAATGAATTTAAAAAAAAGAAAAATTAAATTAGCTAGCCCAACGAATAAAAATCAAAAGGGCGCAAAAGAACAAATAACCTCAGAGTTACCCTCGCGAAAACTTGAATCTAATCACGAAAAATAAAATGTCAGTGAATGAAATCTGACTTTCTTAAATACCCCAAAAATTGAAAAGGTTTAATAAAAGAACAGTATTTTTGACCCAAAGACGTTAATTCACAATCAAAAATTTATTATAAAAAAAAAGAAAAAAAAACAAGTTAAATACAAATTTGCAGAAAGAAACCGTGAACAGAGGGTTCTGGCCCAAATCAAAACTGCACGTGATTCTAAAATTACAATAGGGCAATGCTAAATCCTATATCAAAGCAAAAGATTAAGTTGTCCAGGAAGATAATCCAATATCTTTCAAAACAATCCTCGTGGTTTCAAATTAAAACAAACTAAATTAACCGTGGACAATTACTAGTAAATAACAAGAATGAAAACAAATAGCAAGCACAAAGCTTCTATTCGCCCAATCCGAGGTGATTAATAATTAAAAACAAATCAGCAAAATTTAAAAACGAAAAATTAACTCCTTAAACTAAAATATCTTCCCGAACAAAAATAATAAATGATTTACAATGTGCACACATCAATATAATAGCAATTATTATTATGCGAATTCCTTGATGGACAAAATAAAACGCAAATAATACGAATTAAATTACGATAAAAATGTAATACAAAATGGCTGCAAAGATTTACAAAATTACGTCTACTCACGCTTGCGTCTACCAAGGAACTGAGTGACAAGGTTGAACAGTCGTATACATACAAAAATCCCACTCTCGACTACGTGCAACGCAGCCGCACAAATCACCGACTAAAACTACTAGAATAAACATTGAACAACATGAGCAAATAAAAGATATCTTAAAGAGTGAAATTAATTTAAAAAAAACACAAAATTAAATAAATTATACAATTAACTCTTTAACTAAAACTTAATACAAACTAAACATTATTATGAAAATTTCTCGAAACGATGATTCAGCAGTTTTGAGCAAAACAAAAATATATGCAACATAAAGTATACTCGCGAAATGTGGGTTGCCACAGCAATACGTACCCAAAATGTTGCTTGTTATTATTAAATTTATTGTTTTATTTTGATTATTGTTGTTTCCGACTTCCTCGCTGTTGGTCCCGGCTGGCGCCCACTAGTACCAACTTTACATTTAAACAAACGACCCAGCCTCGAATTATGAGCACCAGTCAATATTGTGTAATTGTTAACATTTTTCATACTGAATGTTCTGCAATTATATTTTTGGCGCCCAACGTGGGGCTCGAACCCACGACCCTGAGATTAAGAGTCTCATGCTATGCGTATATATAAGACAACTGTTTCAAATGATGTATTATGTCTCGTGCTGCACATTTGTAGTTTGGTACAATGTACAACTAAATCAATCAATCAATTTATTTTGCATACTTTAAGTAATTTTTTTTATCCTGCCAATAACTATTTTCCTGTAATAAATTTATCAAAGATGTCACCAAATCTAATAGACAATTTGTATGATTGTGCCGGTTGTCTGTGTATATTACGATATATGAATACAAAAGTATCTATGCTTCCATAACTTTGAAGATTAGTTACATATATGTATACGTAGTTTGTTTTGTCCCCAGAAAAATTTATTGGCGAAACTCAACTCCACCATACTCGGGAATCCCGCCGCATAAATACATGCATTACATAAAAGTCCCCGTATAACAACAGTAAATTCGCCGATATCAGGCGCCCGACTTTCTTCGCGGAAACTTTTCTTCCGTCGGATTCATCACGTCCTTTGTGAATCAATCATAAGTTTCCCCCCCAAAACTAGCAGTAAGAGTCGAGAAAGTATAGTTCTCCTACAGAAGTAGCGGCAGTATAAGAATATAGTATAGGAAGAAACTTGGGTTGCAAGGGAATGTCGGAGTCTTAACATGTGTCTCGTTTTAACTGACTCCCGTGCAGGTTGAGTCGCGCGCGGAAAGAGAAGTTAACTTCTTTTATTGTGAAATATGTCGACGGGACATTTATCTTGCTTGAGTAAACTTTTAGTCTGGAACGGGTGTATATTGCGCGCGGCAGGGCGTATACTGGCTTTTTATTTCGCTCACGTCTATACGAAACGGGGAAAATGGGGAGAGATCTTCTGCTAGGTAACAGCCTGGGGGAAAAATTTCAACTCCATTTTATAACATTAAAATATCATGATTATACAGGGTATAAATACATTTACTTTTTTGTAATTTGCTTCGGCCGTGCTGGAATTATTCCATTTTTTTCTAAAAAAATCTGTTGCACTTGTTTTCATCGATATAAAATCACAACAGCTGAACAGTTTTGCGTTGATTAGATGGGGGAATGTAAACAAGTGACCTACGTATTGCTGTGGTATGGCACCCGGGTTTCCGGAAATTCACATTTATATTTTTATTCATTCCGATTCATTTTTATCAATGCAATGATAGGGTTTCCACAGTTTTAATATTTTATTTTGAAAAGATTTTGTTAATTGATTTGTTTATTGGAATTATTTTAATTGTTCTGTTTAAATTTAAATTCAGTCTGTTGTACATTTTGCATTTACCAGTAGTGTATATAGTTCTTTGTAATATTCAAGAGATGGTCTTTGCATTTTATGCGCTGCTTAGCCACGCATCTAAATTGTTATATGTATGCGATGTAGGGCCTCTTAAAGAGAGTTCTTTGAAAGATACCGTAAGTACATGTCTTTTATTTTCTTTGATGCCATTTTTGGTAAATTCATTTTTATTTAAAATGTAGTTCGTTTTATTTGAAATTTATCAGCTTTCAAGGAACTCTTATAATTAATGATTGCTGTTGTGTTTAATTGTGCACATATTGGATATAAGATCAGTTATTGTAATATTTGTTTTAGAAGAGATTTTTTTTAGTTTAAGAGTATAAATTTTTCCGTTTCTTAGTTTTTCAAATTAGTTTTTTAATAGTTAATCACCTCGGTTTGGGTGAAAAGAAGCATTGTGCTTGAATTTAAATTTCAATTATTTTATTATACTTGTTTATCCACGTTTAATGTAATTTTGTGTGTTGTAATTTTGTAACCACGTGGATTTTTTGTAAAATGGAGTTTTCTTCTAGAACAAATCTGTCTTTTGTTTGTTGAAGGACTTGGATTGTCCTTGTTAATTGTAGATTCCTGCAGTTTTTTATTTCGTCCAGGACCTTAAGTCCATGGTTTATTTTTTTACTGCAATTTGTAATATGTGTTTTTTCTTTTTTTTTAAAAAATAAAATTTAATGATTGTAAATGTCATTCTAAATTTCTATTCTTTTATTTTGAATTCAACCTTTTCAATTTTAATAATTAAAGATAGTCAATTTTTCAAACGCCCACATTTTATTTTTCATGAATAGTTCAATTCTGAAAATAACCCCGAGGTTATTAGTACTTTTGCGCCCTTTTAAATTTTTATCCGCTGAGCTAGTAAATTTAAATTTTCATTTTTTTTTATTTTCAATTTCACTTTTCATGTACGCGCGCAGTTTAAAAACTAAATACATATAATTCTGAAGGAAATACGTCAGTATTTATATTTAGGTAGATAAGTATTCCCGATAAGAACTTAACGTATTTTTCATTTTAAAATGGCTTCTAAATTTGTGTACATTAATTTTTTGGTGTCGGTATTATTTTAGTTAGGCCATTATTACAATTGCGGTTTAACCGTAGTTCACTTATCTTCGGTTTAAACTTCACTTTAGATTTAGAATCGATATAAATAAAAAAAAAATAATAAACCCGACCTTGCCATATTTAATCCTTAAACCGCGATTGTAATAATGGTCCTTAACAATAAATGAGGTAATACATTACTACCAGCCGAGCTAAACTTGTTTAAAACTTTGTAAAATTAATAAGATGGAGAGGAGAGGGGAGGGGGAATTGGCCGGTGATTAGCCCCACCACTCAATATTGTCACAAGCCGTCACTGACCCAGTGTGCCATGGAGAACATGCGTCAGAGTACACCGAGTAAGGACAAGAGATGAGTTATAGTGGTCCAAATTTCTAAACCTAACTTCACACAAACAACAGCTTCCCAAAATGGCAATTTGTTATTGTTTACGTTCGTATCTACACAAATTAGTTTACTCATCCGTTTAATTTATATGATTTACTTGTTTTATTTATTTATTTTACGTATCTTATTAGTTTTGAATTACCCCTGCAGTTTTAAAAACATTTATTGAACTATGATATTCTTGTGTAAAAGGTAAGATTGGTGGCCAGTGGCCATAACATTTACATACTTTCTTATATATTATATTGTTAGGTTTAAGTGAAATAACTCAAATAATCGTGAAAGAAGACACCAATGAGTATCATGTTGTAGTGACAGTCACTCTCGCAAGATGAATTTTGATGCCAACGATGGTCGCAGTTTCTTGGGATTTCCGAATGAATCTAATATATATGACACGACAAGAATTAAGAAAGTACATGAATAAGAAGAATTATTATCGTTGTGCAGAGATTCCTAGGTCACATTAAATCAATTTATTTGTTAGATACACATTTTAAGCTAGATTGCTATTTATCGCAATAACTAACCTAATTCATTTTATGTTCACTTTTTAAAATAATGTGATTTTGGTTTGAACTGTATTATACTGGTATAAAATTTAATCGCATTTATTCACATTATAGACAATTCGATATTATATAGTCTACGTTTGAACTCTATCCACTTGTGCACCACCGGACATTATTGTTGACAAACCAGTGCAGGGTCGGATGTTAGAAATGAAGTAGTCGAATAAAAAGGAGCAATCTTTGTATCGCACAGAACGATATAGTCATAACTCTTGAACCCTAATTAAAAGTTAATGTGTATTCGTGTCAGAAATTTGAAAGTCTCTTCCACCGATGCTGTTGTATTTTTATTAATTTATTTGAGAAAGAACCACAACATATTTGCTCCTGGAAGAATATTTTACATTATAAAAATGTTAACGAAGATTTATTTCACAAAAAGGAAAGAATATGAACATAATTATCGTAAAACACTTGCAAATATGTGTATCACTTAATCAAACGTTATTTTACTGGAATCGTGTTTTTTATTACTATAAATATTTGCATCAAAATCAGAATAAAAAACGCATAAATTTGTGTACTTTTTTAATCTATTCTTCTACTTCCTTCCTAAAGTATAAATTATTCTACACGTTTGAAAATTCCCGGCAACAGCTTTACAAAATGGCAGCGGGGCTTGAAGGTCATTCAAAACGGATCACTCAAGAACAATGGATTTTTGCGAGCATGTCCTTACTGTAATATACTGTGCATGCGTTCTTAATGACTTACTGTCAAAGTCCCCGTTTGATGCTTGTGAATTAATAATTACCCGTTAAGTGCCTTAATATTATTGCTAAATGGGTGACAATAACGAAAATATATTGATACAAATCGAGAAATTCTTAATTTATTTTTATACGTGGAAAATGCCGTAAAGTTCTTGATAGAATTTGCCGAATATTTATCGATTACCCATCCACAATTCCAACCCCTCAGCTCGAGTTGCCGAAGAAGATCTGGGAATCAGTACAGAGAATTTTGAAGAGACATCGCTTCCACAACTACAAGTACTCTTTAGTACAACACCTTCATTCTCAAGACCCCGTCGACACTTGTGTGAGTTTGCTATATCTTCGAAGTCAAGAGGACGAGAACTATTTGAAAAAAAAAATATCTGGACGGACGAGTTTTTCAGGTGAAAACTTTTAATTTTAATTTTTAATAGCCATTACAACTATATCTGAGCTTCAGTCAATACGTACACGATACGAGAAAGAAACTATTAGGCCAGGTTTAGTTTCAATATCTTTCGCCTTATGATGGATTAGAGGTTCTCTTGCGTCATTTATGACGACGCGTTAACGACACAACGTTATCTGAATCTATTACGGACTGTGGTAGAAGATGTTCTTGAGAATCTGCCTTTGAACTGTAGAAGAAGCTGTGGTATCGACTAGATGGAGGTCCGGCGCATTGCACCCAGGAAGCATCCCAAAAACTCACCTTAATGTTTAAAGACAAGTGCATAAGTCGGTTAGGACTGTGGAACTGGCCTGCAAGATCTCCAGATTTGGCACCTGTGGACTTTCACCTTTGGGGACATACCAAACATCAAGTCTACCGGACACCGGCGAACATTTCGAGCATTTATTATAATTTATTTATTGTTTTCTTCTATTCACTTTCCGTGTATAAAAAATAAATTAAGAATTTCTCGATTTGTATAATTTCTTATTGCTATCCATTTTAATTCTTTTTGGCTATAATATTAAGACATTTAATTATTAATTCACAAGCATGAAACCACAGTATATTACAGTAAGGACATGTTCGCAAAAATCCATTGTTCTTGAGTGGTCCGTTTTGAATGACCTTCAAGTCCAGCTGCCATTTTGTAAAGCTGTTGCCGGGAATGTTCAAACGTGTAGAATAATTTATATTTTAAAGGAAGTAGAAAAATAGATTAAAAAAATACACAAATTTATGCGTTTTTTATTCTGATTTTGTTGCAAATATTTATGAACAGTTTATAGTAATAGAAAACACGATTCCAGGAAAATAGTGTATGATTAAGTGATACATATATTTGCAAGTGTTTTACTATAATTATATTCATATTCTTTCTATTTTGTGAAATAAATCTTTATTTATATTTTTATAGTGTAAAATATCCTTCCAGGAATAAACATGTTGTGGTTCTTTCTTAAATAAATTGATAAAAATGTAACAGCTTCGGTGGAAGGGACTTTCAAATTTCTGACGCGAATACACAATAACTTTTAATTAGGGTTTAGAGGTATGACTATATCGTTCTGTGCGATACAAAGATTGTTCCTTTTTATTCGACTACTTCATTTCTAACATCCGACCCTGCACTGGTTTGTCAACAATAATGTCCGGGAGTGCACAAGTAGATAGAGTTCAGACGTAGACTATATAATATCGAACTGCCTATAATGTGAATAAATGTGATTAAAATTTATACCAGTAGAATGCAGTTCAAACCAAAATCACATTATTTTAAAAAGTGAACATAAAATGAATTAAGTTAGTTACTGCTATAAATAGCAATCTAGCTTAAAATGTGTATCTAACAAATAAATTGATTTAATGTGACCTAGGAATCTTTGCACAACGACAATAGTTCTTCTCATACATGTACTTTCTTAATTCTTGTCGTGTCATATATATTAGATTCATTCGGAAGTCCCAAGAAACTGCGACCATCATTAGCATCACAATTTATCTTGCGAGAGTGATTAGCACTACAACATGAGACCCCCATTGGTGTCTTCTTTCGCGGTTATTTGAGTTATTTCACTTAAACCTAACAATATAATATATAAGAAAGTATGTAAATGTTATGGCCACTGGCCACCGATCTTACCTTTTACACAAGAATATCATGGTTCATTAAATGTTTTTAAAACTGCAGAGGTAATTCAAAACTAATAAAATACGTAAAATAAATAAATAAAACAAGTAAATCATATAGATTAAACGGATGAGTAAACTAATTTGTGTAGATACGAACGTAAACAATACAAACGGCCATTTTGGGAAGCTGTTGTTTGTGTAAAGTTAGGTTTAGAAATTTGGACCGCTATAACTCCTCTCTTGTCTTTACTCGGCGTACTCTGATCAAACGATGTAATCAAATTGTGGGACTTTGACAGCGCTTGACAGTAATTCAATGAGAACGCATACTTCCCATGACACACTGGGTGAGTATCGATGAGATATGCGTCCATGGTAAAGCCGGAAGTACTATGAATCCGAAAATATTTTACTTAAAGAGAATGCAACTGATTATATCTAACTTTGAACTTTCGAATTTTCATTTTGATTAGAACCCCATGAACTTCTACGGTCTCACTGAGACACCCCTGTATATTATATGAATATAATAACAATTTTACGCTAAATTGGCGATGAAAGACTCAACTGATATCTTTAATCTTTTAACGTATTCAACACCTGCATAATTTTAAAATTATCGAACGCTACCACCACACTCTACACTGCCTGCATCCTGCATACTTATTACATCGAACATTTACGGTCTGTTACAAGTTATAACATAAAAGATATAAAGTGCAAGTTCACGTATGCCAAGATGCAATTAAGTTTGCGGATAATTCCCAGCCGCAGCAACTCCTCGCACGTTTACTGCATGCACACGTAGAGTAACGGCCGTTCTGCACATCGTAAACTCTTGCTCCAGACGTCTGCATAATTTATAGCGAATCTGTGGCTGGATGTGTGCAGTCTTAAATCATCTGATATACTCTAAAGCTGAGGTAAAGAGGGTGGCACTTCGAATTCCTATGGCCACATAATCTCTAATCTAAATCAAGAAAAATTACATTGCCTCGTAATAGTGATGTTTCCTTAACTTTCTTCATATGAGTAATTCGATTGTGTCTTGTCTTTACGGCCAGTTTATTTACTATTTAGTTGTGAGTTTCTTTCCTGAAAACCGCCAAAATATTGGGGTTTCTGCACCAATACCTGCGGGAGCAGACGTCTTCATTGACACGCATTCGACGTGATTGAAATAAAATTCAATTAGTTTTTGTTCCATTAAGGAAGTGACGTAGCTACAAAACCAAGTAGATTTTTAAACTTGAATTTAATTTACCTACTCCACCTACTTAGATTCAAGAAATCTCTATCACAGATTATCCAGATAGTTCACTTGTATATATTTCTTGGTCGGATTTTGCTTTTTTTTAACATGTGCGTGGTAGTCACTGTTTCTGGTTTGTAGTGCGCACCCATGCTTGCGCATGCGCACTCACTCCAGCTTTGTTTATATCTTGCTCATGAATTTTCGTTTATAGGTTATAAAGCAGCAAGCAGTTGTCATTGATATATGCGTTGTAGCAAAGATTATTGTGTTAATTTTCAATATTTTCATTATTGTGTTGATTGAACTACTTCAACTTTAGCTGTTTAGTGATTTTTATACAATGTGTGATAATTGTTGTGTTCCTGATTGACGCAATAAATATAGCTTTAATATTCTGGCAATGTTTCTTCACGTTTCCAATAGAACCAGAAAGGTAAGCTATTAAGTTTTCATATATAGATTATATTACAAATAATATATATATATTTTAATATGTACTTTATGTATATTTTTTAAGATGTCCATTGTGGGTGAAGAATATTGGTCGTGGGGATTTAGAAACAATTTCACCAGAACATCTGTACCGATCTTTTAGGGTTTGTGCGGAACATTTTGAAGATAGTATGTTCGCAGGTCTAGCAAAGAGTCCGTTAAAGAAAAATGCAGTTCCTGCAAAAATTTTTGAAAGTAAGTACATATGTCCTTCATACATAACGTAGAAAATTTAAGCAGTGAACCTTTTATTTATATACATAAGTTATATGTGCAGCAACAATATAATGCGGGTTCAATTATGAATATATCTGAAAAGAGAATTCTTAAGTGAATCGACTTAACAATTCTAATTATTAATATTAACTAATTAAAAATTGTACATATATGGATGTCTTTTCTTTGTAGAAGAACAGTCTGAGATCACTATGAATGCACCTCAGGAGATCACCGTAAGCGAACAAGAAATAGGCCAACCTTTACCACAGCAACCTTGAAAACGTTGAAAATTGGAAATATATTCATATTTATTTCATTTTATTTTTTATTTCTTAACCCACTAACTAGTAAATGTTTCAAAACTTCAATTGCTTATTTTTATAAGCTAAATGCTAAAATGATAAAATAATGACGATACTTTTTTTTTTTTGATTTTGCTACATTAAAATTTCTTATTTGATATATTTTTTATATGTAATAGCATTCGCCTTATTGTTACACCACTTTATACATACGAATAAACGTTTATAATTTTCTTACACTTAGTTTTTATTAATCTTGGATAAATTAATATCGAAGGCAATCTTACAACCTTTTCTAGATTATGTTTCTTTATATTTTCTTAAAAATTACTTACCTATAGTTCTGTAATGATATATTGCCAACATTAAATTCATAGCATAAACAAAATGAAAGACACATTAGACTTTAATTTTGTTCAATTATATTAGATCCGTTCCTGACATTTTTATTAATGCGGGCCTGTCGAAATGCGCGTGATAGTCTGCGCGAAGTACCGTTCGTGCCACGAACATTAAAGGTGCCGACTGCAAGTGAACTATCTGGATAATCTGTGTCTCTACCCGTTACTTCCGAGGACTTGTCATTCGCGTACAGATATAAGAGAGTTATTAAAAACATCCACAATAACATTGATAAATGGAGGAAAAAGTATATATAGGTCTAAACACGAAACCCTGAGGAACCCCCATGGTCACTGCTAACGCTGATGTAATAAAACTCCGAATACTTTTATTCATCATCAAAATAGAATCATTACATTTGATCTTGATCGATTTATTTAGTCACTGAGTATGAATCAGATCTTCTCATTATCCCCTTACCCGTACCGTAGTTTGAGGCTTATTGTTATTTGGTATTTAGTGTATTTATTTATATAAATAGGTTATCCCTTTAACTAGATTTAGTAGCTTATGTGATACACCTCTGTCCGGCAGAGTAGTCATCGGGCTGATTGCTCCCAGCAATGGTAGTTTCTGCCCTGGCAATGCAACGTATTTTAAAACAACGTGGTGGGCATAGCTTACACAGAGGTGAATCTTCTTTTATCTGTTATTCAACGCTGTTCCGTGTACACTGCTGTTTTTCTGTCATTCACTCAGCCACTACACACCTAAAGCGGCCTTAATTATTCCCAGATTCGGTTCAGATCCAATGAATATTATTTGAGAGCCTTTTATTGCAAGCAAACCCAAGTAACGCTCTCGTGTTTAGCCAGAAACTCTAGATTTTCCAGCCAATCCCAAGCTAGTTTGCAGGTTATCTGATAGGGTACTACTGCTCTTAGAGCCGCTTGGCTATCCGATAGCATATTGACCAGCTAACTCTTGGGCTGTTTTTCTAGTGCATGTTTCAATTGCTAGTATGTTTGTTTGATATACGATAATATATTCAATCTCCATGGTTTTCTACTTGTTCTGCGGGTTCTCATTAATGCTCGTTTAGATTTATTTGTCATCTGTTCAAGATTTTGATTCCAGGTTAACCTCGAGTCGAGAACCATTCCTAGGACTTTAGCATCTTGACTGAATTGTACCGTTTCGTTATGAAGAGTTGGTTGTTTTGGGCCATCCCTCTTTCTCCTTTTAGATGTTCTGTTGCCGTTGGATTGCGATCGCTTCATTTATAGATTTTATTTAAAGATTTTTATTTCATTAATTTAAGAATTAGACCCTGTAACGCCATCTAGCAGTGAAGTGTAGAACTCCTTGCTCGTCACAACGCATCTTACCGTGATAGCAAAATTTAATGTCTCATTTTCGTTATTTATTTCCAAATTAATTAGTAATTCCTTGCCAGTTAAATTTGCTTTTCATTCTTTAATTATTCAAGTTTCATTAATTAAAACCTTTTCTTTTGTGTACATTATTCCGCATTGTTAAGTTTGTCAGTGACTTATTTGATTCACGTTGTATTTTCTGACTTCCGCCCTCTTGCTAAAGCAAGGGAGACGCACAGGCGAGACACACCATCTTAGACGCGCTGTTTAAGTTGCTCCGTGCAAATTTCAATTAGACCACATTGTGGGATTTTGTCGCGCGAGAAACTTCTAATATCGAGTGCAGTATTTTTCCGTTTACCTGGGGTGCCAGGAGTTCTGTGTCTACCAGTGAAGTGTCGAACTCCTTGCTCGTCAGAACGCATCTTACCGTGATAGCAAAATTTAGTGTCTCATTTTCGTTATTTATTTCCAAATTAATTAGTAATTCCTTGTCAGTTAAATTTGCTTTTTATTCTTTAATTATTAGTTCAAGTTTCATTCATTAAAACCTTTTCTTTTGTGTAAATTATTCCGCATTGTTAAGTTTGTCAGTGACTTATTTGATTCACGTTGTATTTTCCGACTTCCGCCCTCTCGCTAAAGCAAGGGAGACGCACAGGCGAGACACACCATCTTAGACGCGCTGTTCAAGTTGCTCCGTGCAAATTTCAATTAGACCATATTGTGGGATTTTGTCGCGCGAGAAACCTCCAATATCGAGTGCAGTATTTTTCCGTTTACCTGGGGTGCCAGGAGTTCTGTGTCCATTGCATGGATATTCTTGAAAAGGGTTTTACAACAGCAGCGTCAAGTCGGCATTCTTTTTGTTAATGGCGTCATCTTAGGTCACTGGTAAGCGGACTTCTCTTGTTAATTTTATCAGTTTAGCAATCCGATTCTATCTTAGGACATACTATTATCTACTATCTATTATCTACTATTTACTATCTACCACAACTACTACGTTATTTTTGTTGAGTTGAACTTCGAGGGTGAACGAAGTATCTAATTTAGGAGACCAAATCCGATCGTGGAATTCGAAAGGGGACCACGCCTTGACATCAGCGTAACGCGCTCAAACCACTATCCTGGGCGCAATACACCGATACCCATAGAAATTTACCAGATAAGTCGTATATTTTAGTTTTATTATTTTCTTTTCTTGCACCAAATCAATATTTCATTATTTTATTTTATTATTTTTAAAATCCTATCACATGACACAAACCTTCCGGCCAACATTATTAACCTAGACATTAAGAATAACATCTATATTTCGGGATTATGTCATAATTAATAGTTTAATTTACTATTTAAGTATACAGGTTAAGACCGAAGATTCATATATCATCATCGTAACCTATAAATCAATTAAATAGAAGGTAAATCGAGCACTGTGAGATATACTGATAATTAACAGGAAATACCAATAAACTTCGGTCTCACAAATTCTTTAATCTTGAAAAACACAATGTACATTTCGTTAGCTAAGCTAACATCTTCAGGTGTACAAGTGTATTGTCAAATACTAAATGCGTAAATATAGTAAGTATATCCTAGGCTACAAAAATTAATCAACAGGACTACTATATTCAATAAATTCTAAATATTTGTAATTGAGGGGTGTTAAATCAGTATTGAGCAAGCTATTAATATGTTTTTTCATATAAATAGCTTCCCACATATTAAGATTCTTACAATTTAAAGACTTAATTAATTCTAAATCATCAATTGAAAAAGTATGTCCTGTATTAATAAAATGATACGCCAAAGCGGATTTATCGGCATTGTGATTCTTAATATGATATAAATGCTCTTTAAATCTAATCTCCGCATTCCTCTTTGTTTGGCCTATATATACTTTATTACAAACACCGCATTTGATCTTATAAATCCCAGAACATTTTTTAAAATCAATAATTTCAATATTAAATTTTAATTTATTTCTTAAAGTATTAGAATTTTGAAAAACCGGACTAAGATTGTATTTTTTACACAAGTTTAATATCTGGTTAACCCATAATTTATTAAAGTTAAATCTACAAAACTTTTCTCCACTATTTTCACTGGAATAAGTGTAGTTATATTTCTTATAACCTCTTATTTTCTAACTTATTTTTAATTTTATCTATCACACTTTTCTTGTAACCATTAATTTCTGCTATATGATATATATATTTTAATTCTTTTTTAAAATTATCTTCCGAAAGCGGTATGTTCAATAATCTAGTTATTAAGAAAAAGAATGTTGTGTATTTTTGTTTATAGCTTGTATAAGTTGTGTATATAATTGTTTGTGTGTGTGGCTTTTCTATGTATATCAAAGTAGAATGTATTATCTTTAATCATAAGTAATAAATCAAGAAATGGTAAACTGTGTTGATCCTCAATTTCAAACGTAAATTTTATTGACGGATACTGATTATTAATGAAGTTAAGGAAAAAATCTATATCAAAATCAAATGGTATTACAGCAAGAATATCATCTACATATCTAATCCACAATTTAGGGAAAGAAGGAAATTTACTTATAATATCTTTTTCAAAATAATTTAGGAAGAGGTTTGCTAAAAAAGGAGAGAGCGGGTGACCCATTGCAGTTCCAAATGTTTGTTTATAAAACTTATTATTGAATCTAAAGATATTTTGTTCCATACACAGTTTCGTTAATTTAATGTATTCAAAAATTTCTCAAAAGCAACGTTGTTAAAAATTAAGAAAGATTCAAGATTTTGCAAAGTTATGTCAATAGGAACATTTGGAAACAGAGATGTTACATCAAAAGATATTAATTTATCTCCAGAGGAAATTTGAAAGTTGTAGAGTTTATCTATAAGTTCTTTTGTGTTTTTTATGGAAAAATCTATTTCAAATTTAAATCGGCTAAACTCTTGTACTAACCATTTAGAAATTGCATAAGTGGGAGAGTCAATATTAGAAACAATAGGTCTACTATATGAATTGCCTGGTTTATGGACTTTAGGTAAACAGTACATATGTGGTATCTTAGGATTATTCATTTTAAGTTTAAAACTTAACCCCTTATCTATAAGATTACTACATTCTTTTAATACTTTAGTAACTTCTCTCACATATCTACCTAAAGGATCTTTGGCTATTGTTTCATAAGGACCACTTTCTAACATGTCATCAACATCTCTTATATAAGTGTTCTTATCAAGGATCACTATTGCATTACCCTTATCCGCTTTGGTATATATGCATTCTTTATTTTTTAAAAACTGTGTAATGTGGTTATATGTATCTTTACTTTTCTTAACTTTCTTACTAATAGTTATTTTCTCAAGAACACGAGTCGCATCTGTTTGAAACGCAGCCTTATTTTCTTCAGGTATGTAATTCGAGGCAGAATCAAAGTCATTTATAAGATCTTCTAATTGGATTTCTTTAGGTTCGATTGCAAACTTAAGTCCCATATTCAATAGTTGGAATTCTTCATTTGTAAATTGTATGTTGGTCCTATTAAGTTTTATTGTAATTCATTGTATTTTTATTATCTTGAATTTTATTTGTTTTGTCAAATATACACTGTCATCCAAAAATTTGTGTGTCGAACCAAATTATTTCGATCCAAGAAGACCTTACGCTTGAGAGCGAGCCAACCCCGTAACAGTTCCTAGATACACCATCCTTCAGTTGTTTTTAGAATTCTCAGCATCAGTTTTGAAATAATGCATGCATTTTTTCGCCATTGTGACTATAGTCCTTCAATATTTTAATCCAACTAACTAAAGTTAGTGATGGAAAAAATTAAAGTTGGGCATCCTGTACACGAGTGCGGCAACCTTTTCCCGCGTTTATACAGAATTTTCCCAATTCTGTTGATATCGACAGAAAGAATTTGACGAATGCCTCGTCGAAGTTATCGGAAAGGGTCGTCCCCGTACCTCACACCCTTTTCCATCTAGAAATGACGGCAGTACTTCACCCGCAAGCCTATTTAATCGAAACCCCGGCACAATAAAATGCAATAACTGTCAGGCGGCTCCCCGTTCCTTCCCATCATCTATCCACCACCGTATATACACACGGAAGGGTATTTTTTTTTTCTCCTGGCCTGCGTCAATCGACGGATGGGTTGTGCGAAAGCGGACGGGCCCGGTACAACGTTATAACACCTCGAAATTTAATAGAGCTGCCGGATTCTGCGGAATGGACTTTCGATCTTTCGTGTTGTCGCGCGATTTTCACGTAGGGGAGGGTGACGGGGCTGAAATATATCGGTAAATATCGGCGCGAATGGTGGTGCGAAACGGGGGTTATGCGAGTGGGTGTCGGAGGTCGTTTTATGAGATTCGCAATCTTGCGGCCGATGTACACGTGCGCCCGAAATGGTGAGATATATTGATGAGGAAAGGCTATGAGGTGTGTTATATATACAGACGGTGACAGGAGATCGGAGATGGTTCAAAATGAATGCCATAAATTTTTTCTTACTATATAGTGGAATATTAGCATATCGAACAAAAAGTGAATTTAGATAATATGGCATTCAAAAAAGGAAACGTGTGAACAAGGACTCTCAGTTAATCCACAAAAAATCAAGTTGGTTGCTTTTACCAATATGAGGAAACTCAATAACCTAGGCAACATTAAACGGTTTGGGGAGGAATTACAATTAACCAGAACAGTAAAGTATCTGGGTGTTACACTCGATGCGAAACTGAGCTGGAAAAAATCACTTACAAGGGAACACCGGCGGGTGTCCCCCTCCGATTTCGATGAAACTTAATAGATCGAAAGAGTACCTTAAAATAAGAGACACGTATTTTTTTTTAGCGGCGTATCCGCACGTTTTTGGGGTACAGCCCCCTCCAAAGTTTGGACGATTTTTCATTTTTTGCAAATATTTCCTAAATTATAACAGATATTAAATTTTCTTCTTAACATAATTTGCAGCATATTGCATGGCCCTAAGGGTGGCGTCATCCGTATTCGCAAAAAGTTAATAACGGGGGACGGGGTACCCCGTACCCCTCATTTTTTTACATTTTTTCTTTTTCTTATTCATCAAAAGAAGGCCGATTTTACATAGAATACGATGATGTATAACAAGTTTAAAAAATTAATAATTGTAAAAATAGAAAAATAATAATAAAGCTTCAAAATTAATAAACTTGTCTATTGATATAAATTAAATGAACTATAACAGAAATAAATTTTTATCCTTAACATAATTTCCAGCATAATACATGGTCTCAAGGTAGATATCTTCATAAAAAGCTAATAACGGGAGACGGGGTACCCCATACCCCGCATTTTTTTAATAATAAGTTTATTCATTATTTATCAAAAAAAAAGATCGCTTTTACATAGAAAATGGTGATGTATAATAAATTTAGAAAATTAATAATAGTAATAATAACTCAAAATAAATATATGTACGTGTCTATTGTAATGAATTTGATATGCACTTATCTACGCATACGTGAGTTTTGACCTCGAGTTGCGCAATCATTGTTTCGACCTGTAAATGTGTATATTTCTTCTTCGGTATCTGGTAAGCTCACTTCAAATCATTTCAAAACCTGGCTAACGGATGTTTTTCTCTCGAATACCGGGCCAAAGAGTGTCCTTTTGATTGATTCTTGGAGTAGGCATTGTGTTGCCGAAGTTCAGCAATTAGTGCCAAAGGATAAAACTTTGAACATTTTAAATATACCAAAAAAAACGACAGCGATGGTACAACCTCTAGAAGTATGTGGTTTTAGACTGTAGAAAAATTTTGTTAGAACTTTTTCGGATATAGTGATTCTTATGAACTACGACATAGATTTATATCAGAGAAATAATATTATTAAGTTGCAATCCCTAACCCATAATCAGTTTTCTTCCCCAAGATTTTTCGACGTATTCAAAGTACTCGTAGTATAGAGTGGATACGTTGAGGAAAGACCTGGGCCTTTAAAAATCCTGTAGAGTTTTGTTTTAACAAAGATGCGCAGTCTACACCCTTGTGTAGTATTTGCAATAAACCAGCTATTGTGCGGTGTTCATGGTGCAAACAAAATCTGTGTTTTAAACACTTTTACACAGACTATCACTACTGTAATACTTACATAGCTTAATTACTGTATGTATATTAATCTTGTTCGCTATTGCAATACATATATACCAATAATCGCATTACAGTATGTCATGTTTTTAAACATTTATAAGCATTATAATGTTTTCTAATTCTGTTCTATTGTTCCGAAATGTTATAATCGTTACAAACACATTAGTTATATTTATGCTCCATTGAATACTTACGTTGTACACCAATTTGCACGAAAAACTTGAAATAAATTAAAAAATATATATGTATGTATTATTTAATCCTTCGTCCTGTGTAGCAAATTTGTTCATATATACGCAATAAAGGATTATGGTATTCTAAGAATGAATAACATTTTATTAAGGAAATATATAAAACGCAGTCACTGACTGCAGTTGATGAAACGATTTATATTGCTACCACCGATAAAAGTTTCGTATAGTATATAGTATAAGTTAGTAGGCATAGAAAGGTTTGACCATAGCTTGTCGAGTAGATACAATTCTAAATTAAGAAATATTTAAGTAAGGAGAGCAGCGGAGTAACGATAACAAATAATTGTTGTTAATGTACTATATTATTATTATTACAATGATTTTTATTATTAATCCTCCAAATTTATTGCCATTGTTTTCTATGTAAAAGCGATCTTTTTTTGATGAATAATGAATAAACTTATTATTAAAAAAATGCGGTGGTATGGGGTACCCCGTCCCCCGTTATTAGCTTTTTATGAAGATGTCTACCTTGAGACCATGTATTATGCTGGAAATTATGTTAAGGATAAAACTTATTTCTGTTATATTTCATTTGATTTATATCAATAGACAAGTTTATTAATTTTGAAGCTTTATTATTATTTTTCTATTTTTACAATTATTAATTTTCTAAATTTGTTATACATCATCGTATTCTATGTAAAATCGGCCTTCTTTTGATGAATATGAAAAAGAAAAAATGTAACAAAAATAGGGGGCACGGGGTACCCCGTCCCCCGTTATTAACTTTTTGCGAATACGGACGATGCCACCCTTAGGGCCATGCAATATGCTGCAAATTACGTTAAGAAGAAAATTTAATATCTGTTATAATTGAGGAAATATTTGCAAAAATTTAAAAATCGTCCAAACTTTGGAGGGGGCTGTACCCCAAAATCGTGCGGATACGCCGATAAAAAAAATACGTGTCTCTTATTTTAAGGGACTCTTTCGATCTGTTAAGTTTCATCGAAATCGGAGGGGGACACCCGCCGGTGTTCCCTTGTTAGTCAAAATAACGACCTGTAGGAGAGTTGCTGGTAAAACCTGGAGACTACAGCCGAGGCTGATCCATTGACTATACAGTGTGTTCACGGGAACATTCTACAATAGCTAACTTTTTTATTTTTAGAGATACAGAGTCGGTTAAATGGAGAAAGTTTGTGTACTTTTCCAGCTGCATTTCGTGCTATGGCACAAAAAACAAAAGAGCGCTTGGTTGCTAAGATACGACTAAAGAATGTATTTTTTTCGGGACATCCGGTATATTTTTACATTTTTGAGTTTCTCTAATTATTGGCTATAACAAAGTATAAAACGATTTTTCTGTAAAATAACGATTACGAGAGTTATAAAGAAAATCACGCTCAGTTCATTCGATGTGGTCACAAAACATTCTACAACGGCCAACTTTTTTGTTTTTTAAGTTACAAACTATCACGTGAAGGTGTAGGATAGACACTTTTGTATTAATCGTGTTTTAAGTGTTGCCACTTGGATGTAAAATTTCACATAAATAACGGAAGCAGTGTTTACTATACTAATTACAATAAATGGGAAGTACATATTAAACAAAAACTAATTGTATATTAAAGTAAAAAGACAACCAGAAAATGTTTTAAATTTTTGCTTCAAAATAATTGCCATTACTTTCCCTACACAGGTTTGCCCTTCGCACCAGATTACTGTGTACCATTTGCACTGTTTGTTCATTAAAATCACGAATATACTGTGTAATTTTGATTTTTAAATTTTCCAAATCAACGGATGGTGTGTTTTTAATAGCTCCCCATAAAATGAAATCCGAGGGATTTAAGTCAGGTGACCTAGCCGGCAATAATATCGGGCCTCGATTTCCGATCCAATGATCAAAATGCTGTTTTAAGCAGCTAAGGCTACTTATTCATTAAGCGTGTTTCCCATTTAAAAAAATATATGCTAAAGTCGTATCTTAGCAACCAAGCGTTTTTTTTTGTTTTTCATGCCATAGCACGAAAGACAGATGGAGAAGTATAGGAACTTTCTCCATTTAACGAACTCTGTATCTTTAAAAACAAAGAAGTTGGCCATTGTAGAATGTTTTGTAAACACCTCGAATGAACTGAGCGTGATTTTCTTTATAACTCTCGTAATGATGATTTTACAGAAAAGTCGTTTTATACTTTGTTATAGCCAATGATTAGAGAAACTCAAAAACGCAAAAATATACCGGGTGTCCCATTTAAAAAAATACATGCTATAGTCGTATCTTAGCAACCAAGCGCTCTTTTGTTTTTTATGCCATAGCACGAAATGAAGGTGGAAAAGTACCCGAACTTTCTCCATTTAACCGACTCTGTATCTCTAAAAATAAAAAAGTTAGCTATTGTAGAATGTTCCCGTGAACACACTGTATACTGCTGTGATAAGATCAGCGGTAACATACGGGGCAGTAGTCTGGTAGAGAAGGCCAGAAGTGTCCTCCCCAGTGAAGCTGCTAACCGCTGTCCAGAGAGAGGCGTTGCTGGGAATCACTGGTGTAATCAACAGCACTGGGGCCGCTTCTTTGGAGACCATTGTGGGCCTCCCCCTGGTGGAGCTTTACGTGAGAGCGGAGGCAATGAATGCGATCTTTAGACTGAAAGCCAACAACCGTGACGTCCCAACTTCAGGGTGGGAGGGCACACTTATACTACGAGCAACGATGCTGGACAGGTCCTTGCTGGCAAATACGCCCACGGACAGCATGGCACCCGAAATGATCTTCACTGAAAAGGTGAAAATCTCCATACTGAACAGAGACCAGGCACGTAGTGAGATCACTGCTATTGATAACTGGTTTACGGACGGATCCAAATCCAGCCAGGGCATAGAAGCCGGTATTTGTGGGCCCAGTCCTAAGCTTCTCTGGGGAAGCATACAATGGTCTTCCAGGCAGAGGTATTCGCCCTTGCAGCCTGTGCAGAAATGATTGCAAAAGGGGGCTACATGAGGAGGAAAATTAATATAATGACTGACAGCCAGGCTATCATCAAGGCAGTCTCGCACCCCGTAACTAGGTCAAAATTAGTTAGAGATTGCACACAATCCCTCAATGCACTGGCACGAGACTACACGGTGTCTCTGATTTGGGTGTCAGGATATGAGGATATAAAGGACAATGTAATAGCCGACGAACTAGCCAAAGGAGGGCTCTAAAAGACACTTCATGGGTCCAGAGCCCGTATGTGGGATTACTAATAATTCCGCAAGGAGGAAGATCTGGACCTGGTTAGATAAAGAAAGTACAAAGAAAAAAAATCATTTTATCTAAAATAACAAAAGCGGAAGTGATATTTTGGTTAGAGTATTTCACGTTTATAGTTCCAATCGAACAAATAATGTTGCCAAAATCTCCAATATAAGTAAATAATAAAACATCATAAACTTTCAATGAACCACTTAAACATGTATTCCTGTATAGACCTTTTTTTAATGTAAAGGGTGATGAAAAATTTTCTGCTCGGTAGGTTATAACTGTTAGAGCAAAGTTCTTTCCGAAACATTCAATGTCAGACTGTCATGTGCGTCGCCAAATAGTCTCCGAAATACGACTGCCCTAAACCAGAGCATAAGTACGCCACATCAATCTTATTTACCAGACTGGAATACGTATGTATTTACTTATAGCGCGGTGAGATCTCAAGTGTGTAGACGTCTGTATGTCCTCACTCGCCGTTTATACAGAATTTTGCTTCACAGTTTCGCAAGCTGAAATGATTTTCGCAGGCGGATATACTTCACTGTCAAAATTTTAATTTTAAAGTGGTTAGAGTTAGGTTGCTTTTGCGAATATATCTGTATTAGGTGTCTGTCCCGTTTATGAATACCGCTTTATATTATATGTCGAAGTGAGAATACATAAACAAAATCGTATTTATCAACAATAGAAAATCAATGGTCCGAGTAAATTAGCAATTAGCACACTTTGTGTTGTACGTCGCCTAACAAATCGCGTACGCAGCACTTGGAGAAGAAAAGAACCCGAAGCCTCTCCCTAGAATCGCCCTTATTTCAAGTATCTCCGGAGTGGTATAAAATAAAGCGTCGGAGACTTGTTAATGAAGCAATTAAAATTCTTATTGATCGCGGAAAATAGGACGATGACTCCGAAGTCAGAAGGGGCGAGTAATTACTCCAGCAGCACTTGTTTAATATTGAATGAATGTATATTCATTATTTTCTGTGGCGGATTTTTTTTAAAAAAGAATTTACCTGATTGAGTGAGTGAAAATTAAGAAGATCATTAAAATCAGATTGTTCGAGCCTACTCACCCTCTATTCTTTTCCACAAAATAATTTTTAATAAATGAAATTTTTGTTTTCCCTTCCTCTTCGATGGTGTGATAAAAAATCATCACAAAAAAAATATCTACGTCCGTTTGCCCCTCTTATGTTTTTTTTTTTAACAGAATTAATCATTAAATTTGTTTTATAGTCCCTTACTCTGGAGTGTTGCTAAAAAAGAAATTTTTAAAAATATTGTAACGTTACATGTTACATGGAAAAGTCCATTTTAATATATTTCAAGTTAGTAATTTATTTTAATATAAATTTTCAATTATCGAGATAAAATTTTCCCATAGTTTCGGTAGCGTTGCAGTCATGTTTATTCACTAATTTGTTTTTGTTTGTGTAATTTCGCCGGACCTAATCCGACCATACAGAGTCGTAGTTGTAGTCGCTCTTCGGGTGTGACAAGACGATAGTTTGTTTTTGCCAGGGGTTAATTACTTAATTTGCTGCAGCAGATATTGTAGAATGTAAATTAACTAAAATTTGTTTAATTGTTCTTTATAACAATAAATTAATAATAATATTTAGTAATTATAAAAACATGTGTATATAATAGGTCAAAAAAAACTTAATTAATGAAGCCACCAGCAAGCTTAAGAACAAAATGAAAGGACAATGAAACAATAATCTTAATAATAAGATATAATAATAATTACATAGTAGCTTGTGCAGTTTTCCATCTTGGTAAACTCTAATGCCTTGAAATACAATGCAATAATCAAGAAAGTAGTTACCAGATTATCGAGAATCGCAGTGCGTTCTAATATTCTAGATTTCTCATGCAAAAGATAAGTTTCATGCTTATTTCAAGATGAGTGCAGCAGTGAGTTACATCCTTAGCTTTCGCTTTGGACAATACAATAAGAGAGATTCTGTAGTAATAGTCTCGCTTATAAATCAATTAATGCCAAGATATAAAGCACGTGTGGAAATACCAATCAAAATGCTGGTAGCTCCTGCCCCAAACAAATTCACATGTAGATATTTCTTTTGTCAGAATTGTTAACATTCTTTTGCCTACTAATTACAGCTCTGGCCGAAATGTGTATGCAAAATTTGCAGGTTATGAATCTTTGTTAATTTCTTCCACGAGGGAAATTAACAAGAACATCAGCAGAGTCAGTACGGATGTCGGTATATCGGTACTGTACTGGCAGTCAGTCAAAGAAGGAATTACTAACATAGAAAGCCGCACTTAGGTACATTAAATGAAAGTGAAAACAGCATTGACATTAGACACAGAAAACATGTTTGAAAACTAGATATAAGTGAAAAATTAAAGAATGTGCATTTGATTAAAATAATTGTTAAGAATTACATATAAATTCTTAATTATAATTCTAAATGTGATTGGCAAATTAAACAATTTATATGAACGTGAAACGTTACTACAAGTTTTCCGCCCCTGTCTGATCGTAGACCGTAGTTGGGGTGACACGGTGCGATCTTCCATTTGCTGTTCGGTTGTAGTTCGTAGTCGCTTCCAGGGTGTGATGCGACACAATCCTTCACCCCGCGTTCGATTGTCTATAGTAGTCGTCCTGTGGGCGTGACACGGTGCATAATCTCCGTATTTCCCTTTTTTCTTTCATAACTATAGTTCGTAGTCGTCCCTAGGGTGTGATAGGAAGTTGATTTCACGACTACCGACGTAAATCCGCGCTTACAATTAGGTATTTCGAGGTGAGATTCCTTTTTTTTTATTTGTGCTCGATTTAATTCGAAAAAAAATTCAATTATGATTCTAACGCGTGTCATACGCACGCTCTTTGTATTTCATTCTCCCTATTCAATTGTTTGTGGTACAAATTACTGACTTGCACTTTCTGCCCCACTACATCACTTCTCCCACTCGATGTTATACGTACATACTTACGCGCCGTATTTCCGCAATTGAGATACAAAGCATACAACGCAACGGTATAGCATTTTTCACCAGGAATAATTGGCGCTGAATCGTATCTCACTACCACCACCTACCATTACATTTTTCTGTCCCTCTCTCATGCATAGATGTAGAAGAAATATGGGATGCACCTAAACGGTACATAGCCGGGTTCGTAGCAGAACAACGACCTTTCCGTTATTACGTCCCTATATACTCGCAATGTGTGTGCATAGGAAAGGCGACAGTCGCTTGCTTCAACCAATAACGCCGAAGAGGGACGCATTTGACGTTTATGCAAATTGCATTTAAATCAGTCGCGACGCTAAAATGAGAACGATCTAACTTCTATATGTATTATATTATACGTACATACATACAAGCGAGGGAGCAGCTCAAGTTGAAAGGACTGCTTCTTTTTATTGGTATTATTTTAACGTTTTTATCGCTTTCATGGCAGTAGCGAGTGTAATACATGAATAACTGATATGCCATTGGACTGAAACGAATGCTTATTTGACATGCTAAGAATCGAATATCGTTAAGTCGCTTCAATAGTATTCCGTTTCAAAGAAATAACAAAACAATTCAGATAACATACGATGAACTATCTGTCATTCGATAGGCAGATCAATTGATAAGGGATAATTCTTCTTTGGGTATATTTTTTTGTTGCATTTCAGAGATTACAAGGAGGTTTATACTTGTGTGTTAAAGTTGTGCATATATCGTCAGCTTTTTTTATGTTTGAACAATAGAATGTTATTACTAAAGTAGGAGTTTACAGCACCACAGAATAGTGCGAAAGGGTGTGACAACATACATATGATACGAATGCATAATGCTCCTCTATCTCAATCTTTGGCAATGGAGGTGCTGTGAACCTGTTTATGACAGTAGCAAAATTAATCATAAGAAACATTATAAATCTGATAACAAAATTACTCAAAGCTATGGAATTCGTCATAAAGGTCTGCGCAAATCAGCTTGTTTGACCGAATGATTCACTTGGAAAACAATTAGCGATTCATGCATTCAAACATTGCTCAAATCATGCGCTTAAAATGAATCGTACTCCCTTCTATAACGATTAGATTTGAATTGATTCATATTTAGTGAATCATTCAATTCATATAAACAAGACGAATTGTTGTTTTTAATTAAGAAAAAAGTTACACGACGCTTAATAGATAAAAAAATTATCACCTACCTGTTAACCACAAAATTTGTTAGCAAGTGTATCAGTTTGACGACATAGCAGTGATAATTATACTATAAGTCAATATTCGACGTTCCTCACGATTTACGTATTGTTACTGGAACCAATAAGTAAGTCTCCAAGCTTGTAAAACCATATTTATTTGTTTTTTTCGACAACTACTAATAGCTATAAAAATTGCGAATTATATAACTATAAAAATATCCTCTAATTTTAAGTAACGCATCGGTCTGTCAGCGAGAATAATAATTACAACCGCTGACATTTTCGACATGCCTTAATATTTCGTGTTATTGTTATTATTATATCATTATTATTGGCTCCGTAGCTGGTTCCAAACGATTTGTAAGCTGTTGACAATTCGTCTCAAAAAAACGCAATTCCATTTGCGCTACATCAATAACATACAATGGAGCAGTCGCCATTTTGTGTAGCGGTAACAGCTACTGATATGTATCATATTCGTACTCTGAACGCGGCCACCTTTATTACTGTTTTGTGATATAGTTTTTGATGGCCATAAACCTTCTTGTGATGTTGTTTTCTTAGATTGCATTTACATATGCATCACTAGTTTGATAGTAGCTGCGAGCATCGTACAATTTCTGGTCAGATTACGTAGTTCTCATACATGCTGTTGGCTTACAGCGATTTTGTAGACTATGGACACCCCATAAGACAATGGAAACGATCGAATTATTGCATATGAATTCTTTGATAATCGGATTTTGTAGACTTTACACCACGATCTCTCAGTATTTATGTATCGTCCTCACACAATTGAAGAACTTACTGAAGCTATCCGAAATGTCCGTGAGGAAATTGCACCAGATAATTTGAGGAATGCCTTCAATAACATGAAACAAAGAGTTGCGTCACGATAGAAAATGCTGTTTTTTATTATTAAATTTGTTATTTTTTCAACTGAAACGTTTTTATGTGGTTATATGTCAAAACCACAAAACCTAATCTAATGCTTCAAGGTTGACTCTGTGTGAGGTCCAGAATCTCACAAACTCTTTTTTTTATCGGTAAAGTACTGATGGCTACATGTTTCGAGTGTTTTAACACTCATCTTCAGGCTAAAGTTGGAAGCACACCGAAAAACCTAATCTGTCAATGACAGGATAATTCAACTTACACGTTTTTAAACCTATACTGCCAAGTTAAGTTTAAAGAAGGAAAATTCCATGACCTACACACGGTAGAAATACAGGGTTATTATTGTATAGCACTTTTTAAAAAAAGGGATAAAAGATATACATGAGCAATGCCTATATACAAAAAATTACAGTTCTAAGTGCACGGAGTACCGAGAAAATGATTTTTCTTTATTGGAGTCCGGCCCTGACTCATTTAGCATACCGGTGAACCATCGGTCGTCGCTACACTTTGAACGTTGGGATTACATTTAGTGTGCACTTGCTATTTCGCAGTGGATGCATGCGTTTGCAATGGCAGAGTATAGATTTGAAACACGCTACATAAAGTTAACAATCATACATTAGTTTTATTGCAACAATAATAAGTTTATTTTAAAACAAATTTAACCTTTAAAATGTACTACTATTTTACGTGATACACGAGTTCATGGCAAAAGCACATCATAAAAAAAAACACCTGACTGCTTTGTTTGCATTCTGGTGCTTCCGTCTTATCTCAGTTTAAATCTTATGTAAATAACATCTGCTTTGAATGAATTCACTATTCGCGACTCTTGCGCTCTGATACGACCTCTACCCAAATCTTAATGAAGGTTCGCAAAACAGCAAAAACTTAACCTCACTCTTCATATAACATTAGGTACATACTATCCGATTTCCGAGGTGAATAAAAATTTGTATATTTATTATATAAATTTCTTAAAAGGTCCTTAGTTTTTACAATGTCTAAAAAGGCGAATGACAAAACATTTTGTTGTGTGTATGGGTGTAACAGTACTGCTTGGAAATGTCCAGAATTAAGTTTACTTAAATGTATGTATAAAAAATACACTGTTTACTTTATATAATCTTTATTTTCACAAATATTATGTAACATTTTTGAAAAATAAATATTTTTTAATGTATATAACATATTTTTTGAAAATTCAAGGTCATGCTGAATATTTATAACATATACACTTTTATCAAATGAAGAATAAATGATAAAATCACATGATTTTACATTAAATAAGGACATTCCTAGCTGAATCTGCCCATAATAAGAATGTTTTTGTTTTAAGAAAAAAGAATTATCTATTTGTTGTAAATACTTGCACTCTTTTAGAACATCCGACACTGTATGTTGTTTTCCTGTAACATATTAAAAAGTACATTTTTCCACACTACTGCAGAAAAGCAATTATATTTTTCATAGCTATCTTTGTTCCTAATGTGAACGGAAAGTGTCTTTTCTGCACTGGACTGCTTGACCGTACTCCACTTCACGACGTTTGGGCAGTCTCGTGCTGAAAACACCACTTTCTGCACTTGTTAGGAAAATAACTATTACTTACCTAAAAAAGGGCATTTAATTTCTATAAGCTTTTCTGGTTCATTTTCCTTAAAAATTATACCATCTGCAGAATATGCAAGCCAAGGATGCATCGGGGACACTAAAAGACCAGGTTTATAAACCTTTACATTGAACAACTGTTCATACATTTCTCTGGCATTAGATTCCTCTACTATTCCATGTTCTACATATTTATTGGAAAATTTTTTGGGCCAAAAATATTTACTTGCTTTATTAGACCAATCTACTCCATTGTATGTATATAAACCGTAACAGCGGGACCCTGTAATCCGAAATTGCCTTTGCTGCTGCCATAGTTGTTCATTTTCAATGGTTTTAAAAAGTATATCCTTTAGTACTTCAGTACTCTCCGGTACTATATAATTATTATATGTATTAACACGCAGCATGAAAAAAGGGAAGGCATGTCCGTATGGTACAAAAAATCTTGCACTTCACTGTGTTTTAAATTCTCAAACAAATTGTCTATCAAAAGTGTAGATAAATAAGACTTATCTGACTTTCGATCGATATTGTCCGAGTCCCTAAAAATGATAAAAAGTATGAATTGAAAAAATAATATTGTAAATTACAAACAAAATTCTCACATATATAACAAAAATGCTGAATTTGAAGGAGCATATTCTTTCAATAAATTAAAGTTTCGCTCAAAATTTTCAGGTATCTTCGTAGAATGTACTGAAGCGTTTTTACCTTTAAAACAATCATTATCTAAAATTGGTACAGGTTTATACTTTTGACCTACTGCATTTTTCCTTTGGGACCACAAGCATTTAATGTCAGTGCTGGACAGCTTTTCTAACTGATCTAATTGTACCCTAAAAAGAAGACAAAACCAGAAAAGAGAACTAAACGGTTAAAAAGTAGATAGTATCTACTGCCAATTGCAAAGCCTTCGATATGGCATAATAATATGTAAAATATACAACCTTGTACAATAAATTAATACAGCTGCTATGTGCTTACAGCGGGATCCTTTTCCAGCTTTACACGTACACTAGCGACACTTTCTAATTGTACGACTTACAGGGTAAAATAGAGCCCATATCTTTAACGTGGATAGTAGACGGATTTATGCAGTAACTGGCCGCTTCGAAATATGTAAACACAGATGTGCGGTCTCTCTGTCGGTTATTTTAAAAAAGCTTAGACTGGATTTATTAATGTGCGAAGTTGAATGCATCTCTTATGTATTTGTTATCTTTGCGTAGGAATAAATTTATTTGATGTTTGAAGTATTTCGAATAGCTGTAGTGTTATTAAATGGTTTTAAAAGGTATTTTCATTTTACAGTTGAACTATGACTAGGAACTAAACCAAAGGCATGTTAATTATACAATAAATAGCAATATCAATGGGTTTATTACTTTTATTCATTTTATACGTATGCAAATAATAATGAAACTATCAAAATGGATCGCATGAAGACATTTAAAGTATTTAGCTATACTGAAATCAGTAAAGCACACCTCCGTTATGAATGAAACACTTTTTTCAATATTACTGAACACATGAAAAAAGTGTTTCATTCAATCTAGTTAATGCATTAACTAGATTGCGACAGCCCCTATGCAAGATATTAAACAATATAGTAATAAGGATTATTACTACTTCCACTTTTCGTGAAGTGGGTGTTGCGCCAATTAATTTATTAAATGCAGAGAAATTTGTAGTAATTTCTTTGTTATTGACAGAAATGCATGTTTTGTTTTCCCTGCAGCGTTACCCAAATATGCTTATATTTTTTAATCTAATTAATGTCATGATGATTCATATCATTTTTTTTTAACTCGCTCCGGCTTCCTTCTTTAACATTAAATAATAAGGAGATATGGCGAGGATGCATTCAAAACCATGATTTTTATATCAGATTATCAGATATTAGAAGGAAAAGCTCTACACTCGTCAGAAATATTTTTTATTAGTTATAGTAATGGTATGTTTCCATTAATATTATAATAGCAAGATAAAATAATATTTCGATTATAAATTCCCTAGTTTCAAAGATTTTACCTCAAAAGTCTCGCAATATTTTTTCGAAAGAAATACAAAATTTGAATTAGTGCTAAATTGAACAGTAGTGATAGCTATAAATACAAAATGTAGGTTTAAATTAGTAATTAATGATTAGTTTATATAAATATTAATTATTCATTATGTTAATATCGAAAAAAGGAGCTGGGGCGAATTAAAAATAGTTATGAAAACAATCATTGTGAATCAATTGGATTAAAAACACAAACATATTTGGTAAAGCTGTAGGGATTTGTAAAGAAAACAAAACATCTGTTTGTATACAATATTATATTTAAGGTAAGTAAATGAAAAAATTCGAATTGTACTAACCGAGGTAGGTCGGCAGGCATAAGTATGCGCCTTTGATGTATTTAATTCTCTCTATTTTATAAGATCAATGTTTTTTTCTATGTTTATTTACTGCATTCTTCCTTACATTTAAAGTAGATTTACTACAAAAAAACACCGAGACCGCACATCTGTGTTTACATATTTCGAAGACGGCAGTGAATGCATAAGTCGTCTACTACCCATGCTACACATTTAGGCTCTGTTTTATGCTGTAGGTCGTACAATTAGAAAGTATCGCTAGTGTACATGTCATAACATTTACCTTGACAAATTCATCTGTAATGTTAAATTTACCATTTATTTCATGGGGTACATTACTTACACCACTGCTCTGTAGACAAGCAGCATAAATTTTAAGCTCCTCACAAGCTTCATTTACTTTTCCACAAGTAATTATGTGAGATGCATTTACAATACATTCACCTATAATGAAAATTATTTAAATTATCAGAATATTTTAAGAAACATTTTCTACCTTCAACAATACATCTAGATGAAGGATTTGCCTCCAAATAGCGAAAAATTTCCCTCAATGTTAAGTTCATTTTAAAATATCACGAATATCAACACCACCGATATAGATTTGTTTTGGTTTTGCACTGGTTTCCTCATCAGCTGATTCGAAGCGATAGCAGCGCCCTCATCGGGGAAAAGAGTCGCGAATGCCTAGCGTTTAAGTTTTTCGATATTTACTTACAGATGGTTGAAATTCATTTCCTATCAGATTTATGTGTATACAACATGCTGTTACGTGTTGAAAACACCTTTTCTTATTTTATCTCTTTTTAAGGACTGTTAGAACTTATCTTACTACTTATTTACCTATTCCGTCTTTAACTCATTTTAATGCCGCCTATTTTTTGTTTCATTTTTCAATCTCAAAGCATTGCGCACCTTTTCTTATTTCTCTAACTGTACACTATCCTATCTGAAATCATCTAAATTTCAATTCATATTTCATATAACGTCACGTTTGGCCTTGGGGTTGTTTTTTGTAAATGTACCGCTTTATTTGTGACCTTTTTCTAAATTCTTAAATTGTCAAATTTTAGTATCTATTTAGATGCATTTGTTTTGTAAATTTCATTAAACTCCGTTCATAATTAGCTCCGAATTTATTCATTTTTGTTAATTGCTGCACATTTTTTTGTGCGCACTGTACTTGAAACGTTAGAAATTTCGCACAAACAAGACCACGTGCAAACCCTTAATACTCGGATCCTATTGGCTACTTAATGGCATAGCGCGGGAACTAGATTCCTCTCCCTTCTTGACTTCACTTACTCTCCAGCCCGCTAAGTGTGTAGACCTAACCGTCTAAGAGGCGACGCTCTGCCGTACCCCTTTTTGACCAAAATTACCCGTTCGGTAACCCCTGTGGGGGGATATCAGGTCAAAAGGAAACCACTCCACGGAAGCCGTTTTTGAGTTATTGTATTTTGGCGACGAAAACTTCTCCTGGAACCCCGCTGACCTAAGGCGTACCTGGACACGGGCTTTCTTCTTTCATCCACCGGCTCTCTTCCACTTCTTCCTCCCCGAGGTGTTTGGTGGCAATCAACCGTTTGCGCATTGTTTTTAAATGTAAGTTAATTTTAAGATTCAATTTTTCTTTTGTATTTGTAGTAACGAACTATCATTGGAGTCAGAATAATTTAACGTAATTTTTGATATTTTAGTCTTTGCTCTCATTGTTTAATTTAACGTAGCTTTTGAAATCATTTTAATTTTTGTTTTCTTTCATCTTTTCGCATTAAAACAATGGTAGGTCGTATTCAATTGCATGCTCGATCGAGTAGGTAGATTTTATTTTCTTGTTTCTGTGTAATACAAATTTTTGATAATAACACGTCACTCCCAAAAGTTCATTTCGTGTATTTATACTTTGTAATTATTTACTGTTTGGCTTCACCTAATCAACTGTTAATATAACTGTTTATATAGTTTTTCTGAGTTTTATTTAATTCAATTTTATCGTCCTTGGCGCATTAGTTTTTTTTTTTTTTCATTTAATTAACTTTTCCATTCAATTTAATTATTTATAAATCAAAATTCTGCAAGTACCAATCCCTTGTTTTCCCTATTGGAAAATAGCCATTCTGGGCTGTGGCTAAAGTACCGGGCGACAGCGTCGGGCCAAGGAAGGCAATAACTGACTCAACCCAGTGGCGCTCAATCCGACACCTCTCCGGCGCCTCACTGGCCGAAACGACTCCTACAGTCGCAACGTGGGAAATAAATTATAAACGTTGTTTTATTTATCCCTCTTCCCCATCCTTTGGTACTTTGCGATCATTTATTTTATTTAATATCAATAATCTTTTATAAACAATATTTAATTTTTTTATTTTTTTTATTATTCAATCTGGTCTCATGCTCTGGGAAATTGCTACTATTTAATACGCCCTGAGAATTCGCTGGTAGCAATGCACATAGAACCGTAATTTTTTGTATATAGGCATTTCTCATGTATGTCTTTTACCCCTTTTTTTCTAAAAAGTGCTATACAATAATAACCCTGTATTTGATCATATTGAATTAGAGTAAAATTATGGTTTAAATTGCAATCAGTTAAACACTATAAATCGAAATTACTTACAAGCAGATATCCAACAACAATGCACGTATCGTATTGAGAAATAAAATAGGTCACCTGACTAATAAAATACAGTAAATTCGATCAGCAATGTCTGATGTTTCTTTTCTACGAACTATTTGATTGAGTCATTTGTCCCATCACGTATTTACGTATTTACTTTTATTGCTTGGCGAGCGATATAAATGGCAACAATTCCAGAGTTCCCCAAAAACAAATCGTCCGCACTATTGGGACCCAATTCAATTTAAAGCGATCCGAAATTGTCTAATAACAATCTCAAACTGAGTACATAACGGTTTTTAAATCTTTTAAGCGTTATGCGAGCCTGATTTCCATCTCACCTCATGCACAGAGTTGGCGAATAAGAAAGTATTTAGCATAATATCCTTTCTGGAACCCGGTGGCGATTATGCAAACGGTTTTGACGTAATACTGTGAGAGCTAGTGGGCTGTTCCCTTCAGCAAACTAAAGCGGTACCGACCGTCGACGGACGCGAAATTGTGTAAATATCGAGGACCCGTAGCGGACCGAGTACACTCATGCATAATACATCAACAAACAGGGCCGCTGTCAACATTCCTGCCGCTAGATCTGTGTGTGTGTGTACCTAAAGGGACTGTTTTTCCACGGTTACTTAAGAGATATAATCCATTGCTTTGTATAATTTGAGGTATTTTTTTGCGCGTATCTTAACCGGGCGAATATTCACGGTTTGCCAATCTACGGGCGGACCGCGATAGCTGCTCTGGTGGGCCCAAGTGGGGCGTCGAAATTGGATTATGTCTCGTAAAATTGCTTTATGACGTGTTCGTTTGCCGCCACATTCGTTTTAGGGGTTTTAACGTGCACTTACGCGCCGTTTAGTGCGGTATTTTCCTCTCGGAACGTTGGGCGTATACGTCGCACGGTTCGCAGGAAATTTTTATACCGAAGTAAAAAATTTAGATGTATGCATTAGATGTGTGTGCCTATTACTTTTAGGTAAATATACAAAAGTGATATATGAAAATATTAAACGTAATAAAATCGCTTAAATACATCGTAAAATATCTCTTCTTTAAAAATGTATAAAAGCAGACTGGTATATAGAATTATGTTCCTCTAAACTAAACAGTTCTCTTTCACTTGTTATAAAATAAGAAAAGATATTTTCTTTTTATTAAAGGGTAATTTAAAAGTCAGGTTGCAATCTGGCTGAGAGTTAACTTACCGACTCTCGGTTCATTCAACCGATGTCCATTGCCGGGCAGTTGATAAGAAGGTCAGCAAGAGTTTCCTCCGCGCTCATTCACTTTCTGCACACTTCAATTTGTCCCCAATATTTTTGATAAAAATGCGCTCTTTCTATTGCTATCTCAAACAGTATCTATGCCATATTAGTCCTCTAGACCGCACAGTGGTCCCAAATCCCGAAAAGCTGGCCAAAATATGAAGCTATTATTTGATTCTAGCGATACTCGGTATATGAGGGGGTTTCAAGTCGCTTATTACCAATATGAAGGCCATTTTTGGGAAAAACAAAATGGCGGATCCAAATTGGCGGACTACTTAATACTAAATCGCATTTATATTCATGAAACTCGGTATATAAGGGGTTTTCAAGTCGCTTATTACCAATATGAAGGCCATTTTTGGAAAAACAAAATGACGGATCCAAAATGGCGGACTACTTAATACAAAATCGCATTTATATTCATGAAACTCGGTATATAAGGGGTTTTCAAGTCGCTTATTACCAATATGAAAGCCATTTTTGGGAAAAACAAAATGGCGGATCCAAAATGTCGAACTTACTTAATGTAAAACTACATTTATATTCACGAAACTCGGTATATGAGGGTTTTCCAAGTCGCTTATTACCAATATGAAGGCTATTTCTGGAGAAAAATATGGCGGATCCAAAATGGCGGACTACTTAACACAAAACTGCATTTATATTCATGAAACTCGGTATATGGTGGGTTTTCAAGTCGCTGATTACCAATATGAAGGCTATTTTTGAAAAAAAAAAAATGGGGGATCCAAAATGTCGGACTCCTTAGTAGAAAACTGCATTTATATTCATGAAACTCAGTATATGTGTAAGGCGCTTATTACGAATAAGTATTTAAACTGAGCACTTAGTGAAATAATGAGTAACATATAAACAGTAAAAAAAAAAAATTATTTATTTTATTTTAAGTCTGTCAAAAGTCAATTTTTCTCATTTAGCGAAAATTTTATAGCGTTCTGGCATTTTTTTATTTTGTTGTTTTTTCATGGTTGATGGTAACAGACACAGCAATTGACAATAGGCGCATTCAGCAAAGGAGTGTGTTACACTATCGCAATTTGCGGAACATTGTCGATAGTTGGAACACATCGCATTTCTGCTGTATACATTGATGCTTGAAATGTCAAAGTTTCGTTAAAATAATCCAGAAATAACTGTCAGAAATAGAAAATAATCTACCACAAATACTATCAATTATTTCTATATTCCTAAGCACACATATCTTATGTGCCCATTTTTTCCAAAACTGTCTGATGAATTTATCACATACGTATGCCATATAGCGCAAGGACCGCAACAAAATATGACTATAAAATATGGCCGCCTACTCCTGTATACTGTTTTTGATGTTGATGTTCATTGTGATTCATTCGTTGTAACGGTAGATATTTTTACATTTTCCCTTCAAACAACATATTTTCACTTGATTTCTGGCATCATTACACAAAATCTAGCATAAAAACCTTAGAGGCACCCATGGGCAGCCAACTACTTCATATGTTTTAGAGAAATATTCAATCAACAGCCTACATATTGTTTAGAGGCAAGATCCATCAAGACTTTTTACTTTTTGCCTTTTTCTAACGACTTTTCTAAAATCAATTTTCTAAATTATGTCAATAAGATTAACAATTGATTTATTAGCATGTTGTGAACATTAATTTTGATCAACAGATTAATGTTGTATTCATCTTCAAGAAAAGAATCCATTTTATAGAATTGAAAAATGTTAACCGATAAACTTTTCAGCGTGTTTGGAAAAACGTACTTACTCTTGTGCTTCACGATTTCAGCAGTGATTAGCTCGATCGTTACAAAGAAAGTAAATTTTACAAACAGGTGTGAATGCATGGCTTGCTCTAATGTTGGCAATACATACTATATGTACTTCTACAACTATTCCGATGGTTAAAAGTTTCTACATAAGAACTTTTTTTTTCGACTTTTGGTCAGCTTTTCGGAATTTGGGACCACTGTGGACCGGCTACGTTCTACAGAGGACGTAAATTCTACTGTGTCTGTCCTCAAAAGCCGATCACAAACTGCATGCGCCGTGTCAGGCCCTTAGGGCGACTGCGATTTGGGAAAGGCGAAGAATGGAGCCTACTTCGTTTCCAAGCAAATAGGGATCAAGTCGCGAGTGGGAGTTAGGTGTGTATACACCTAATAGGCGACGGGTTCATAAAAAGGTGCCGTAACTTTAAGATCTGCACAGATATTCTGGAAATAACCTTGGCATTATATTTTTTTTTAGGCCTCCTTAAGTTTATTTCATAGGAAAGAGCATGAGGTATTGGAATGGAAAAGTAAAGGTTACTCAAGGTTTTTAACGGATTGTATGATTAATTTTCACCATGTATTCCGCTTGCTTGTGTTGTACTCTTAATTATCACTATGGTAGATCAAATCAGATGTATGTACCACATATTTGCTGTTTATAATCTTATTATTTAACAGACTCTGTGTAAAAAAAAAAAATTATTGGCTGTGTAATCATTCCTTTGTGCACACACACTGAGATCCCAAGTTCTTTACGTATTATCAAAGAAAGGACAAGAAACCGTTCACCATCTCGCCGATATAAAAGGCAGAACTTCTACGTTAGCAAATACTTTGTTTATCTTCTCTTCTCGGCTCGTTATGTGTAACGGTCGTTACCCAAATTCGAACTTGCTCCGTCTAGTAGCTGCGTCCCCCTCGCTCCCGCGACCCTCCGGCCACTCCCCTGATTGTAGGGAAAGTTCGAGAACAATTCTCGAAGAATAAAAGTTGATTCACAGAAGTTCCGATGATGAATCGCCTCTTTTATTTGGGCGTGTGAAACAGATATATGTAGACGTGTGTGTATCTAATACTGGTTGATTGATAATGGATGCACTGATAAATAAGAACGATTCCTTCAAATGTATGCTTTAATTTCCATATAACAGCAGAATTAAATGAAACAAATTTTAAATAATAATTAAATGAGAATTTAATTAATGTAGTGAAGATACTTGCTAAATTATACATGAGTTATTATTACGGCTGCGCCCATGGAGCGACTTAAGATGTTCGCCTCTCAGCATTCGCCAAGAGATGAGGAAAACCACGAAAACCTCACTCTGAGAGCAGTTCCTCAGGCTCGAACTGAGAACCCCGCGACTGATAGCTAAGGGTGCAAGCTACGAGGTGTTATCTTGGTTTTTTTCTTTGCCGCCCTTATTTTTAGTATTGACAAAGGACACCGAGTGCTGCAATCGCCTTACGTCACATGACATTGACCGATTAGGAGAAGCCGTCGTATATTTATGTATTGTTGATGGTTAAGAATAAATATAGACGTATACGTGAAACTCCTAGAGACATTTTCCGTCTTTTATTTCCATTAAGGCTCTGTCCTATGCTCTGTTTGTGTTTAAATTGCGAAATTATGGTGTTTTATTACTGTATTCCGTGTTGTAAAACACTAATAACGGAGCGAATTCTACCATTAGAAGTGGATGTAAGTATCGTTGTATAATAGTAAAAGTGAATAGTGATGTAAACAATTCAAATAACAAAAATAAATGTAATTATTGGCAGAAAGTACAGTAGATTAGCAATAATTAATACAAACATTAACACAAACGGGCAAAAAATGCAATTAATAAATACAAGTTGCCAAAAAGACTAAATCGCCTATGATGAGTAAGACTCAGTCGGCGCTCTTCCTTAGCCTTGTAAAAAGAACAAAAGTAGTAAAAAAAATAGGAAAGAGAAAGAAAGCACCAAATACTAATATCGCTATTGCAGGGGGTGCATTAAGCATTTGATAAGGCGAAGTAGGTTAATTGTCACAATCGGTGAGAAGATATGGTCATTGGTGGGTCTGTTGGGTGTAAAAGTTGACACAATCAGTAGAATGACGTAATCCACGTAAGGAACACTATCAACAATGAAGAGATAACAGCCAAAAAGATGCTAGTCTCACTGCCTTACCAGCAGTATCTTCCGCAACTCTTTCATCTCACTGCGGATTCTATAAATTGTCCGATTATAGGGAAGGCCAGAAGACAATATGAAGCTATTCAATAACGAAGCGGCATTATAACACAAGCAGCGCTTGAAAATTTCGGTCTTGTGTTTGGGAATACCAAATACCATTAATACATACATTCATAGATCTTTCAGCCTGCCCACGGCGTTTCTTAGACCCAAAAATAATAAGTTTTAGACTTATCGATATTTATGGCGAGTTGACGATTGCTTGCAAATTTGTTCGAATGTTCTGAATTTAGCTGTTGTTGAGCATTTGCCATTTAAGATGGTGGAAGGGACCGATACAACTGCATGTCGTCAACGTACAAGTGATAGTCACAGTGACCTATGAGAGAAGGTAAGTCAGATGTGTATATAAGTTAAATAAAATAGGGCTCAAAATAGAGCTCTGTGGTACACCACAAAGGTTCCCACATATGATTTTCAATTTTAACTTATTGAATTCTATTACCAAGGTATGAAACAAAGAAATCTAAGGCGGATGTTGCAAATTCAAGGGATTTTAATTTGAGTAACAAACTTCATTGACTTCATGATGATTGGTTTCAAACTGGAATCCAATAGGATTAGCACAGTTAAGTGACCTCTATCAGTTGCAGGCAGTATATCGTCCATAATGTAGGCTAAAGTCGTTACACAGCTGTGGTTCGCGCAGAAACCAGGTTGAAATGAAGGTTTTTGGGTATGAATGTATGTATATATGTATGTAAATAGAAGGGAGGTGTTACACTGCGACCTAAAATATCTATTGTGTCCCCTATTCTTGCTGCTTTACAGCTGGCCTTCCAATCCTATTCCTTTTAGAAAGTGTAGGATGTCAGAGGGCCCCAGTCTAGGTAAGTCTCCCTCTTCGATTTCTCATGCTCCCCAGGTGCAATGCCCTCGAGTTGCACAGTGCGACGCAGTTTGAGAGGAAGTGGATGGATGTTTCATCCTGTTCCCCACAAAATCTGCATTCAGGATCTTTTTCCAATCCAAGCTTACTTAGGTGTCCTTTCAGTCTACAATGGCCTGAAAGTATTCCTGTTAATATACGAACATTGTTCTTACTCAGGTTGATGCATTCTGTAAACCTCTTCTGGTTATAAGGTTCCCAGAAGAATTTTACTTTGCCTCGTTCCCTGGAGATTTTCCCAGTAACTGGATTTTCTCTGCTCCATTTCCATTTTTAGTTTCTTCAGTATTGTACTGCTACTTAACCCGCAAAAGGGTTCAGGCCCTACAAAAGGCATTCCAGCCCCGTTTCTTTGCGAGGTTATCCGTTATTTCGTTTCCTTCCACTCCTGTGTGACCCGGAACCCACAGGAGGGTTACTTTATTTCTTTTGCCTAGCTCATTTAGTTTCCCTAGGCATTCCCAGACCATCTTGGAGCTGATTTCATATGAGTTCAGCGCCTTGATGGCTGCTTGACTATCAGACACGATGATAATCTCCTGCTTCCGATAATTTCTATCTATAATGAACTGAACACATCTTCCAATAGCGTGTATTTCCGCCTGAAATATACTTGGGTATTTTCCCAAGCTTTCGAAATATGTAGTTCTAGGCCCATATATTCTATTCCAGTTCCTTCTGCCGTTTTGGAGCCATCAGTATACCATTTGATTTGGGTATGAATGTAATTAGTTAGCTGGTTTGCTAAACATTTTTAATATGCTTATTGGACGTAAATCAGCGATAGTATTGACCTGTCTTGCTTTTTTAAAGTTTAAATTTCAAATTTAAATCAAATGTCAAATTGAAATTGAAACTATTATTGCTAGAAACCCATCGAAGTGAAGAAAAAAATCTGAATTTTAGTTTAATATAAAAAAAAGTAAGTAAGTTAAAATTGATAATTATACCTAAATAGAAAAAATAGTAAAAAAAAAAAACTGGTTTCATAAGTGTTTTGTCGCGCTCAACCATTACAAAAGTACACTTAATGAAGCTCGTGTTTTAATATACTATTTTGACATTTTACTTGTCAAATTTGACAGATTGAATTATAAATCCTAGATCTTGAATATCCAATCCAATCTCACGCGTTTTCCAAAACGGAAATCTATCTGACTAAGCTCGTAAAGTTCTCCCTGTTTATGTTTACCTATACATACACGAATCTTAACCCGAGCGAACTTTGTCGGCGTAACACGATAAGATGTTTCCCCGATACGTATATTTGCATATCCCATCGAACTGGGCCAATTCGGCGCTGTTAAATTTCAATTCCGCGCTTGTTGCATCCCATTCGGCGTACGCGTAACCTACCTCATACGCCACGTCGTATTAAATTCGCCTTTACTGCGGAATATCTACTGCGAAATACAAACCTCGCTATTCTATTAGATGGGGCGATATATAGTTGAAGTTCTATTTCGGGCGGTCGTGCATTAGTATCAAGTTTACATACAAATGCCAACGTATATAAGTTACCTCACCATACATTCAGATACATAAACGATCTATTTCATCTCCGTATATACGTATCTGTTTCGTTTACTTAATTAGTTTCTAGTTTGTTATCCCGCCATCAGGGCTCCTTGCTGACGTCGCTTGTAGGCATTCGTGAGCTGACATCAGTTGTCGCCCATCAGAAACTTAAGCTTCTGCTAGAGAGCTTCGTTCACCTCTTTCCTTGTTATTTTTTGTCTAGTTCCAACGTTGATATAACTGTTGTTGTGATACGTCTAGGGATAGACATCTGAAAGGACCGTCATAATTATTTTCGTAATAATGGCTTATGTGGATGAGAGACGAAAATGTGATACGGACGACAGATGATAGAGGTAACAAAAGCGTTAATACAATATGATATATACATGGTGTCTATATTGTTTTGGAAAATTTCCTGCATCCATGTGCCAATATCACTTGTGGGAATCTCAGATTCTAATGCCTCCTGTATGGAAAATACAGAATCTATGGCTCACACCAACATTATTGTAAATTCGTCTTTGTATGAAATATTAGGTTAGTTTAGGAATCTTATGTTTTCAGGTATATTATGATCGTTTTTGTAGCCTCTGCAATTTTTGTCTTCTAAACTAAATCTTTTATGTTAGAGAGGAATACTGGAGTTCTTAAAGCTTAATAGTAGAAATCTGAGGTATAATAATATTTTCTCCTCTTCAATGTTAGCACAACAATATGTTGAATACCGTGATAGCAGAACCTATTTTTCTTGTTTGACTTCGGGTGTGCCCCAAGAATATAATCTTGATCCGCTGCTTTTTCTTATATTTATTGCTAAGCTACCCTATTGTGAAGTCCTATTATTTGTAGATGATGTGAAAATGTTTCATCGCCAAAGGGCTCTGCTTCACAACAACGCAAAATTAAATTTATTTCCTTTAATTTCAAAATTAACGAAAAATGTAAGATTTATTTTTCCGAGTCATGATTGCTCATATATTATTTGAGAGAAAATCACTATTGACTTTTCACTACTACTACCAGAGTATGCCGAGTAAGGACAAGAGAGGAGTTATAGCGGTTCAAATTTCTAAACCTAACTTCACACAAACAACAGCTTCCCAAAATGGCAGTTTGTTATTGTTTACGTTCGTATCTACACAAATTAGTTTACTCATCCGTTTAATCTATATGATTTACTTGTTTTATTTATTTATTTTACGTATTTTATTAGTTTTGAATTACCCCTGCAGTTTTAAAAACATTTAATGAACTATGATATTCTTGTGTAAAAGGTAAGATCGGTGGCCAGTCGCCATAACATTTACATACTTTCTTATATATTATGTTGTTAGGTTTAAGTGAAATAACCCAATTAATCGTGAATGAAGACACCAATGGGTATCATGTTGTAGTGCCAGTCACTCTCGCAAGATAAATTTTGATGATAACGATGATCGCAGTTTCTTGGCATTTCCAAATGAATCTAATATATATGACACGACAAGAATTAAGAAAGTACATGAATAAGAAGAAGTATTATCGTTGTGCAGAGATTCCTAGGTCACATTAAATCAATTTATTTGTTAGATACACATTTTAAGCTAGATTGCTATTTATCGCAGTAACTAAGGTAATTCATTTTATGTTCACTTTTTAAAATAATGTGATTTTGGTTTGAACTGCATTCTACTGGTATAAATTTTAATCACATTTATTCACATTATAGGCAATTCGATATTATATAGTCTACGAATGAACTTTGTCCACTTGTGTACCCCCGGACATTATTGTTGACAAACCAGTGCCGGATCGGATGTTAAAAATGAAGTAGTCGAATAGAAAGGAACAATCTTTGTATCGCACAGAACGATATAGTCATAACTCTTCAACCCTAATTAAAAGTTATTGTGTATTCGTGTCAGAAATTTGAAAGTCCCTTTCACCGATGCTGTTGCATTTTTATTAATTTATTTGAGAAAGAACCACAACATATTTATTCCTGGAAGAATATTTTACACTATAAAAATATAAACAAAGATTTATTTCACAAAAAGGAAAGAATATGAACATCATTACCGTAAAACACTTGCAAATATATGTATCACAAGGGTATCACTTAATCAAACATTATTTTATTGGAATCGCGTTTTCTATTACTATAAACTGTTTATAAATATTTGCAACAAAATCAGAATAAAAAACGCATAAATTTGGGTATTTTTTAATCTATTTTTCTACTTCCTTTAAAATATAAATTATTCTACACGTTTGAAAATTCCCGGCAACAGTTTTACAAAATGGCAGCGGGGCTTGAAGGTCATTCAAAACGGACCACGCAAGAACAATGGATTTTTGCGAACATGTCCTTGCTGTTATATACTATACTATATGTGCATTAGATTAGTTTAGGAATCTTATGTTTTCAGGTATATTATGATCGTTTTTATAGCCTTTGCAATTTTTGTCTTCTAAATTAAATCTATTATGCTAGAGAGGAATTCTGTAGTTCTTAAAGCTTAATAGTAGAAATGGCAATGATTTTCTCCTCTTCAATCTTAGTACAGTAATATGTTGAATACCGTGATAGCAGAACCTATTTGTCTTGTTTGACTTCGGGTGTGCCACAAGAATATAATCTTGATCCGCTGCTTTTTATTATATTTATTGCTAAGCTACCCTATTATGAAGTCCAATTATTTGTAGATGATGTGAAAATGTTTCACCGAAAAGTTCTGCTTCACAACAATGCAAAATTAAATTTATTTCCTTTAATTTCAAAATTAACGAAAAATGTAAGATTTATTTTTTCGAGTCATGATCGCTCATATATTATTTGAGAAAAAATCACTATTGACTTTTCATTACTACTACGACAGTAACCCTTTACTAGTTTTAGAATTCAAACAGCAGATGGTGTTCTCAAATAACCACACTTAAGTGCTGCTTTTTATTTATCGTCTAGCTGACCTCCCTTTTTTACGTTAAATTACGAGATGCTTAACTAAGAACGGTCTAAAACCTGTCTATTAAGTGAGTAGTTCGTAAGTTAACCGAGAAAACTGAAGTGAGGTGAGTTAGGTGATAAGAAAGAAAACTAGACAGGATAATAATCCAATTAAAATTGGAAATTATACACATTTGAAGGAGTGAATAGATTTAAGTACACAGTCCACAACCGTGGCCTCCTCGGTCTCCAGACTTAAATTCTTTGGACTTTTTTCTCTGGGATCACCTTAAATCATTAGTTTTTACGACTCCCATTGAAAAGGTCAATGAACTGAGAAGTCGTATTATCGCAGCTTTTCAAACAATTCGAAATACCCCTAGTATTTTAGAACGGACTCGCCAGTCAATACGACGGAGGATAGAAGCTTGTATTGCAGTTGGGGGCGGTCATTTTCAACAGTTAGTATAAGTTATTTTGTTTTACTAATTATTTGTTAATTTATAATAAAACATTAATTATGTTAACTTACTATTAAACACTGTAACAAACTTTAGAACTAAGCGATTTTGGACATATGTTCTTATGAACTTTTATGATCAAAATAACCCCAGGAATCAGGGCTTAAAGTTTGTCGCATATATTGAGAATCACCCTGTATTAGGCGTTGAGAACAACGAATACAGACGAGAAACCAATTATGAATTAACAAAGGAGTTGGCAGAAGATGATGTGGTTAAAGAGATAGTAGAAAGTAAAATGATTGGGATATGTGTAAAGTTATGGAACAGTGATTTATTCGAATGGCAACCAGGAGGAAGAATAGGAAGAGACAGGTCTAAACTTACATGGTTACAGGAAATTAAAGTAGATGTTTGACCTAGAATCCCATAGCTGGGGTCCAGGATTCTTCTACAGTCTTTTGGAAACAGAAGAAATGAGTGACCTTTTTGACGTAAATATAACTCTACGAATGTTTTTTTTATTAAGTTAAGATTCTAGTTATTATTATTGAATAAAAAATGTGGAATACGGGTAACATTTATTATTTATTGTTAGAAATTATCTATTTTCTTTTCAAAATCAAACAGGAGTACAAACAACGTGGTCGTTTCGAAAACTTGCTGTAAAATAAAGCTTTACCTTTCTTATGTTGATTTTTTATGTTTATGAATTAATACTTAACGTAATTAAGTAAGAAATGATTAATAATGAAATGTCAAACGTCAAATGACTAGTGTAATTGGTTGCCTATTCTCCATTTACTTAATAGCTTTCTTTTCACAAATTTCGTACTATTTTCATTTAATTATGTGTTTTTTTTAGACGTTTACGTGTTTAGTAGGATGCATATTATGTTAAATTTTTCCTTTTTTCATCAAAGCATGCATCAAAGTTAGTATTGAATAATAAGAAAGCGTTTTGGCATTCCTACAAAGAAACTGCCGTGGAAGAGATGCATTTCCATCCGTTTACTTATTTATATAACACGGGACCCCGATACCCGGACAGCCTACTCGATTTTCCCGATCACGTATAGCGCCGAACGTTTCTGGGATCTTCCCCTTCAATTGCCCGACGCGACGGTCGCTTTTCCGGCCGATATGTCGAAGCCGCGCCCGATCCGAGAACCCACTCGTTCTACCGCTTCGTCGACGTGGGGATCGCCCGCCCCCCATTCAAAGGCAGGTTACCCAGGTGCGTGACGCGAAAGTTAAAACCCGTCCCCGACTACAGACAGTCATAACCCGGATCCGCGGGAGTCATCGTTCCTCGAACTGAACTCCATTTAAAAGAATCTGATTTTAACTCATAACCTTCCCCGCGCGCGATTCCCGTGGAAATAGGAACAGAAAAACCGCCGCCGTGAATACACAAGGAGATTTCCGGGGCATTGAAGATGAGAGTGGAATATCCGAAATCTGTCCTGGAGGGAGGACTGGAATTTTATTATTGTATTCAGACCGGCGGGGATGCCCGGGTTCAATCTCCTCCGCGCACTTCGGAAATGAGAACTAAAACGCAGCTCGACACTGCAATGTAGTGCCGAGCGACCGTAGGAACTGTTTGCCCGTATGGAAATTTTTACGTGCAGAATTTTAATATATTTTTCCATGGAAGGGCGCGCCGTCGGCTGCGGAAGAAGATGCAGTAAGAATCGCGTATTCTTGTAAGAGTTCGGTGTCGTCCGCACGGCTGATCAAGTTAGACATAAAGGAGGTCGAATTATATAACCAGAAAAGGCTAATATAACATCCACTTTACTTTAATTGGTGCAGTACCATCCTTCAACACAGTGAATGAACTTAGAATGCTAAATTACTATTTAATGCCCGCAGGGCGCAGTTTTATCTCCCTTCCTGTGGATGACCTAATCTGGAAGCTAACCAGAAAGGGTTTTCATTCTCTGCGGTATACTGAGGACCTTAGAATAGTCGTTAAAGGGAGGTTTCCAAAGGTTCTAATGGAGCGTGTGTAAGCCGCTCTAAATACGGTTGACAAATCAATACTGAGAAAACATATTTACAACATAGACCTGGCAGATGATGCTACTAATAGATTCTGCCAAGATCAAGAAATACTATTTCATATGCTGTGCCAATTTGACGACTTGGCGAGGATAAAATTTCTAGCAATGAGAATGGAGAACTCCAATCTATACAAGGGAAACGCCTTCAAAGATGAGAGGCAAATGATTCGAGAGGAAAAAGGGGATCACCATAAATCTGAAAAGATCTCGGTAAAACAGATTCGTGTACCAACTCAACTCTATTCTGATCTAATCTAACCTAAAATATTAAATCGTTTATATTAATTTTTGTCGTTAAATAACTTTGTAGTAACATTATTTTGTGAGTCAAAATTTGTATAGATTTAAGGCATTTTGTCTTAACTAAACACCAGTGTATGAGGAAGCAGATTGTCAAAAGTCTTCCGCAAGGGACGGTACAGGGGCCGTTATCATTTTCATTAGGTATTATTTGTAATATAACTGATATTACATCGTCAAAGTAAAAGTAAGTAAGTATTAATACAATATATACATATAACAATTAATAATTAATATGACGTGTGACACAATCAAAAACAATAAACCACCACACATGCTGCTTAATGTGTGAGGCGACAATTTAATTGATGTATGAAAAGTATTAAAGTGCGGTTCTAGAAAAGTTATAATTTAAAAATTCCTCTATAGAATAACATTAATTTTTTAATAAAATTTTTCGTAGTTAGTTGGAAAAGGCTATTTCGTGTAGTTTTGTTAGCTGTGCTGGTAGTCGATTGTACATTTTTGGACACCAGTAATTTGCCCCAGTCCTACTTCTCATTACACGCTGGTGTGGAAGTTTTAGATTGATGTTGCGCCTTGTGAGGTAGTTATGCACATCCGAGTAAGTGGTACACAAATGCCGAGTCCGATGGACATGTACTAAGGTGGCAAGTATAAAAGCGGCAGGAATAGTGAGCACTTGATGCTGCCTGAATATTTCCCTGCAACTGGCTGTATAATCAGATTGAGTCACTGCCCTTACCAGTTCCTTTTACTGCAGGAAAATTGTCTGAGCCTCGCTAGATGACTCCCAACACTATTATTCCATATGTGACCCTCGAATGGAAATGGGCGAAGTATGACGTTCGCACGGCTTGATAAGTGGATGCTCCTGTCACTCTTCGAATGACATATATTACCCTGGAGAGTTTAGTTTGGAGGAGTTTTATAGGGGAGCTCCATTTTAGTTGGCAATTTAGATCTACTCCAAGAAAGGATTTTAGTCACTGGTTTAGTCATTATAAGTAAATGTTTCGTCTTGCTTTCATTCAGGTGTAAAGAATTACTAGCAAACCATTCCCTTGTCTCTTCTATTTCCACCGAGGTTTGTTGATGTAGTTCGGCCCTGTCTCTCGATGATGTAATGGGAGATGTATCATCAGCAAAAAGAATACAGTCGACGTTGATGTTTGCGGTAGAACATTGATGTAAATTAGAAAAAGTAGTGGCCCTAGGACCGAGCCGTGGGCACTCCCGAACACACCATCATAACATCCGATTGTGTCTCATCGCACTTCACTACTAGACGCCGATCATCCAGATACGACCTCAACAATTGTAATTGTAAGAATTCGAAATTCCATCCTGTCTAATGCGAGAATTTAAATTCATTTTATTAATACGTAGTTGATAGGTACCGTGGCATTTGCTGAGTAGCGTCTACCTAACAGGAAATAATAATCTATTTTCGTTAAAGACTCGCGTAATTAAAATAATATGGTATTACTTTGTATGTTATCTGCTTCTTTGTTTATTGTATGTTACATATGCTGTTCAGCAGTTTCCACGTTCCTCTCAAGTAGGGCGTCTGAAAGTCAGAAAGCCTTCGGTCATACTTGCGCCCTCCTGTAAAGAGAAGCGAAACTAGTTATCGGTGCGAAATGACGTCACAATTAAAGTTTATAAAAACCCTTAATATAGCTGTTTTCAATTAATTAGTCCGCGGTCCTTCAATTTAGCTTCAGGAATAAGCTCGCGTCCCCTTCGTCGGGCGTTTCTAAAACTTAAAATTTAAAAACTTCTCTTTTTAGAATTTGTAGTCAAAATACGCTTAAAAAAATTCGAGAACAGGAACAAAAAGCTTTCCTCGAGAGGTGTTTACTACTACATTGATTTTGTGTTAAATACGTTTAAATTCTCCCTTTTCTTGGCTTAAATTTTTGTGAGTGTTGTGTAAAGTGTCGTGCCTTAAAATTTGGATTACGAGTAGAATTACTTTTTCCCACATCGGCCGGTAAGATGTTCAAAATTTCTGCTTAAAACTAACCAAAGCAATTACGTGAAAACCGTAACTCGTTCGCTCTCTCGCTCTCTTTCCCTTAATAAATAAATGTGTAAGAAAAATTAGAGCTTATGTTAAACAACAGAATAAAATTTTAAAATATTCGTTAAAACAAAATTGTGTTTTGTTCATTTTAGTTCACTTGTTATTTTATTTAATTGTGTAGTTTGTTAGTTTTTTTTTTTCAATGTCTTAAATTATTCAGTATATAATTGTAAAAAAATATAAGTCGTTCTATTATTTCGCCATTTAAAAGAAGTACAGTTTAACCGCTAGTAAAGACCTGGAGAGGAAGTTACTTTGTAAAGAGAAAGCCAACGAGGTGGGTAAATCAGTAAATCATCTTTAGGCTAACTAACGGCCCTGTTTCGACTGACCGAGGAAAACACTGTTGGAGAGCATCTTTGGCTAGATTTTCTAAAACCAATCGCTACCGAACAAAAAGATCGCTTTCCAGCAGTGGCTGGTCGCTCAAAAGAGCAGGTGTGGGTTATCTGTGAGACGGACTTAGGCTTTGACTTATTTTAAATTGGGCTGGCCATCCCCAAAAGTCCCCAGATAGGAAAACCCGGTTCCGTTACATAATGATGGTCCCCTTACCCCGTAGTGACATAACTTCTCTACCAGTATATCATTCGAAACGGTGTCGAAAGCCTTACTAAGATCACATAACGATATCTGCACCTCTGCACTTTCATCCAAGAGCCCAGCTGGATTATCCATGTCGAGTCGACAAATAATACATTTTGTAAGTGTAAATGTTTCTCTTTCGAGCGTAGAATTTCCATTACACAACAAATTATGTATACAATTAAAAAAAACCAATACCCTCCTCCTCTAATTAACTAGAAATTAGCGAGCTCCTTCTTGGGATCACCTCCTATACCCCTGAAGTGTAGGCCCCGTCGTTTTTTGCTTTGTCCCAAAAAGGTTCGACCGTCCAATCCTTTCCCGATGCCCCTAAATTGAATTCTATCTGTCCGCTGGCCGAAATAAAAAAGAAAAGCAGATTCTCTCTCTTGCCCGAGTTTTAATTAAGTCCTTTTCTTTGTACCGGGCGTCGGGACGGTCTAGGCAGCGTCGCGTCGCGCGGTACCCAGGGCCGAGTAAAAAAAATTGTAATAAAGATAAATATTCAATTTTCCCTCGTCGAGATTACTGGCGGGAGACGATTTTATGAAGGGGAAAGGAAAAGAAAAATATAACGAATATATCTCGCCGCCTTTTCTATCTTCTGCGGTGCGTCTCCGGAACGGCAAATGAACTGTCCCGTCTTTTCTCTGTTCCCTTTTCCGGGGCACCGAAGCGTAGGGTAAATTACGCCGTTAGTCCCTGCTAATTTTCATTAAACTCCCGATGGTGTATATTATAGAAATTTTCGAAGAGAGAAGTATAATGATTGTGCGGGACAAAGGGACGATCGCGACCAGAAGAATATCGCGGACGCAGAAGAAAAACGAGAGAAATAAAATTCGCTTTATGACGGGAACGGAGATAATAGCTCCTTATATTAAATTTATCTGGTGGTTGTTGTGACAATAGCGACAGCATTACAATTACCATGTTACGTTCAAAATGTTTTGAATAAGATGGTTTCTTATTCACGATAAAATATAATGCACAATGAGAAATGAAGATATATTTTAAGATGGTGATTCAGGCGGAGATCAAAAGATGTTTTTTTCAAGATGAAATTTCATTGTGCAGATCTTACTTCTATATTAAAAAAAATCGTTCTGTGATGATATTTACAAAATATCATAAAAATATGTGTGAAATTTGTGTCGAGAAGAAATCGGGCTGAATTTAGACTGACGCCAGGCTTTACTCTACCTTTAATTCTTAGCAACATATACTGGATGCCGCACGACGAATGTCAGCTATCTATGTATGAAAACCAATTTACTAGAAAAATCAAAATTTCAGTGCATACTAACATGGTTTTGGCCTAATCGAGTAAATCATGCGTAAGTTCTTTACTACAGCGTTTTGACATTAATTTTCATGTTTTAACTGCGACACCCTGTATATTTTTATACATTTGAATTGCCCTTAAAACTCTAGTTAAAATTTATATAGGGATATAAGATCCCTAAGTTCATTCATTTTGACATTAGCAACCCCTTGTAACGTGTCGTTACACGGAAAAATTAATTTCAATATATATTTTGAGTTAGCAATTTATTTTATCATAAATTGTAGTTTATTTAATCAATTTTTCCTGATACGCTCGTTACGCCTGCATTTATTTCGTTAATTTGTTTTCGCCGGCAAGCGTCTTAGTTGATTTTGTAGAGTATCGCGTCCCTTCCACACGGCGCACATTGAAGCTACGCACGCCCGAATCCCCGCCAGCGCCGTTTGCCTATATAAGTCGTGCATCTACCGCGATCGAGGCAGACTCCGCCGATTCCCGAATCTCTCCCTGGCCATAATATGTTGTCGTCCCATGGGGTGATACAATTATAGCCGTTTACCGATCCTGTAGGACTGTATTCTGTTGTCGTCCCTCGGGGTGATACGTCTACAGTTTCTTTTCCGTTACCGCAAGGCCATAGTATGTTGTCGTCTCACGGGGTGATACGATTGTAGCCGTTTACCAATTCTGTAGGGCTGTATTCTGTTGTCGTCCCTCGGGCTGATACGTCTACACTTTCTTTTCCGTTCCCGCAAGGTTATAGTATGTTGTCGTCCTACGGGGTGATACGATTATAGCCGTTTACTGATCCTGTAGGACTATATTCAGTTGTCGTCCCTCGGGATGATACGTTCTTCCGCCCCACGAGTTAATTAGTTACGTGGCGAGATTGTTTCTTTTATTATTTATTTTACGCTCAGATTTTTATGCAGCCCCCTGTATATTGTTTAATATGAGAATTATCGTAGACCGATTTCTGCCATAAATCATTGAGATTTCATTTGCAACGATTAATCCGATGAGCGTCATGAATTAAACGAAAACCCCGGTATATATATTTGTATATTTATTTCTCGTGCCTTCTCGGCAAATTAACCGAAAACCCCGTTAAACAAAGCCAGTATTTCATCATAATTCATTGCTATATATATTGTTGTTATATGTCAAATATTATTTGTGATTTTGCCTATCTATATTTACACTTATACACTTTTTTTGTCGTGTTGTTGATCTGAGGAATAAAACTACGAAAAACCAAAGTATTTGTTTCACTAGAATATA
>RXPK01001568.1:0-64405 GCA_004143645.1 Protaetia brevitarsis
TTTGGAAAGTTTCTTCATCTCCGACTTAAATCCAGCGAATCTGTGTTTATTTAAAACTGTGCCAGAAAACCAGATCAAATCAGCACTCATAAGGTGAGTGGTAACTTATACGACGCACAGAACCGTGATTTTTGAATTACTCTATTGAGTCAGTTTCTCTATACCAAACTTACGCAGGTTAAAAGACTAGGGTATATTCGACCAACGACTCCAGTTTTGCTGATATATTTTACACGTTTGTACGATCTGCGCACGTTTCCTGAATTTCTTATTAGGACTTGCAAACTTGACATTTTGAAACACGAAGAGCTATTTTATTTATAGTTCGACGAAGCTCGATATCCCGATTATATGTACCCTTATTTACACCTATCAAATTTGCCATGGGAAAAGAGACAAAGACTTTTCTAAAAATATTTATTTATTTAAAAAAAGCGGTCTATAATCGCTGTCGTGTACAGATATCAGACTGCTAGAAGAGCATAATTTTCAAAGTCTTTCATTCGACGCGAGTCAGCATGCTTAAATTTATGCGAACTATAAATATAATATAGATGACCCAATATTTTATCCGACTTAAATTCATAGTTCCCCGCATGATACTCGCTCAATTGACACTTTCTACACCCACAGCCAGAATACATGTTCTAATAAGGCTCCTTTGACTTACATGGCCAGAAATGCAAATATATTTATACGATCCCTTCCACCCGTCCCTTTAGTCCTTTAATTTCTATATGATCTTTTCCTAGTTTTTGTATTTTTTTATTATTTCACACTACAAATTGCGTTATTTTCTATTTGTTTACCTTTAATAATTAGTTTACGCACTCTCTGTTTTATATTCTCCTATTAGTGGTTATTCTTGGGATAAAAGATATTCTTATCCTTATTATTATTATTTATCTCTTTTTCCTTCACGAATTTCTGTTAAAGTTGTTTGTTAGACCGCGATCTCCATTTAATTTCTTCTATATTCCTGTATTTTAAAATGTGTATAATCTGTACTTTGTTGTACTGGGGTTGTCCTGGAAATGACTCGTTTCTATGCTGAAAGGGAATTTTGAACCGGCAAGAATCACTTTTAACCTTGACTAATAAGCTAAGTACAGTTTGGTGTGCTAAATATATATCGGAACTTACGTATCAAGTACAAAAAAAATCAACATATTCAAATCAAAATAGCAAAAATAATAATAACCGTAGTTAACAATAAGGTTTTTGAGCGTTCACTTCCAAACAACCAGAAAATTTGTGTTCTAATTTCAATTGATCCAAATGCTCGAGCAACTTGTGTAATTCTTCGATATAACGGAAAACATTGATTTCCCCACGCCCACTAAGGAAAGTCGTAATGCTGCCACCTTGGACAGCACATAACGTTTTTTCAGGGTGAAAGTTATGCCAGCAAAACGCATGCTAGTGAAATTTTGCATAAAAGCGTCATATACAAATTAATTAACATTTTGTTTGACACTCAGATGGTGTTTAAAGCACTAGAGACGCATACATACAAATTAAAACTGACCTGAAGCTGTAAACACATCCTAAATATATTGAGAATGGCCACCAATTTAACCCTAATCTGGTAACTGGGCACCCACCCATTCTTGGAAATGAAGAAACAGACACTCTTGCTAGAATGGATGCTACGGAGCAATTTAAGGGAACAAAACCTCCATTGGCATAGCATCTATATTAGCTAAACATCAAATTAATTTCTGACCAAAACAGGAGTTACTCCACGATTGAAACTACGTAAGCTTGACCGTGATATTCAGAAAGCACCTAACCGAATCGCATTCTCCCCTTGAGTATGCACCACGATCTCTCAAGCAAGCATACGCAAAATTGCATCGTTTATAAAAATTAACGATGTATATAAAAATAAAGGATTATATATATTGCAACAGACAGTCAGGCGTTATTGAGGGCGCCAGTGAACCCCAAGATGCAATCAAGACGAAGTTTGGAATGTTTCGAGAACTTAGTAGCCTGACAAATAAAGTCTGGATATTCGGAAAACGAAGAAAACAAAAAAAGCTGACGAATGAACAAGAATAGGCGCACCAGCTTCATACACAGTACGTTCGACCGCCTTAAGATGCGCTCAGTTCTGGGACAAACGGCATTCCTAACAATGATTCAATGCTATTAAATGCAAATAAGAGGATTCGAGTACTAAACTGCTACTGCACTCAGAAAAGTTACTATGTTGAATTAACAAAATGCCTTGTGATTCTTTGGTTTTAGACCAATATTGAGTTAAACCAAAGCAATTTCGCGGATTTTATAAAGAAAGAATCTAGCTTGAATCTGTTAATTTAAATTAAAGTTTCAATTTGTTCTAATTAACAATAAACATGGTTCCGTTAATATTACTAGAAAGTGAACACGTTTTTTTTTTCTATTCAACTGAAAATACGGTTAGATAGACAATTCTGAAGCATTAATCAAATACTTTTGGTGCGGAAATGAAAGTATCAGTACGAGGTACACATCTATTTTGGCAGTTTCTCCTTATTATTTACAAAATTGTCTCCATGGCGTTTCTCCTATTTCATACCAGTAACAAAAACAATTAGCACAACCAATCGATCCAGTTACACGGACACTGGTACAAAAATAAAATAGACGGTACCTGTTAGAAAAATAGTTCATTTCGTAGATGAACAAATACACGCACAAAAAACGAACTAACATTTATACAACCCCATTTCTTAAAAAAAATTATTCGTCAAATAATCCGGGTTTTCTGAATCTGGTTCACGAGCCCGATTTAACACGTCCACGTATAAGTTGCAAATTTTAAACTGACACTACCTAATAAGTGTTGTATAAATTCATTATAATAGACAAAATTAATTACTTTGTGTAATAGTTTTAAAAGACATTGCAAATATAATAAATAAAATTAAATAAAAACGATTGTAGTAGAAAAACTATTAATACAAATATTAAAATATTTTTTTGCTTTTCTTAAAATGTTTAAAGTAATTCCTTTCCCAATTCTGTGTTTTTCTGTGAAAATAATCCGATCTAGTGAAAATGTCTTCTAATTGAACACTGTATAACATGGTTGCTTATTGTTATCATATTACTAGATATAAACTCAGTGCTTCCGCTAAATTGGTAACAGTAGAGCTACGACTGACGTTTTACTGACGCGAACCATGCTGGTTAATCTTATACCCAATAAGACTAAACGTAAGAAAGTTTGTTCTTAACGGTAACCGAATATTACGTAACGTTTTAAACGACGTTGAAACGACATATCTATGTCCGACAAAAAATGTTGATGCAAGTTACTTTTTAAGCGTTATTTCACGTCTATGCTACTGTTCTTTTTAACGTTACTTTTAATAGAAAAATCGTTAATAGACGACACAGGTTATTTTAACCGTTTAATAAACCACCTCTGTAAAAGTTAAAAAGTACGTTTATAGCTACGTGATATTATCGTTCAAAACAACCGTTATTCTAAGTGGTTCAACGTTAATAAAATTTCTATATCAAACCTTTATAAATTATTTAAGTACTATATATCTAGATGTGATATTAGTCACTTTACTTACATGTTCGTTTTAGTGTTGATAACGAAAAAAATGGCTATAAATTAAAATTCATAATGTCCAATACTAATTTTAATTTATTTTAAATCATTCAATGATCACATCTATATTGAACTCAGGATAGCTCTTCAAGAAACATAATGCTTCTTCGAAAAACTAAAATGAATTAACCTATAATTAATACAAATGCAATAATAACAATAACAATAATAATAATGAAAAAAGATTAATAGAATTCTTTACCAAAACTTAAGAAGTAACGAGGTCATTTCATTTATGATATATACATTTCCCTTTTTCTGCATATCCAGTCTTCTCCCAGCACGTCCAGTTGGGGCCTTTACGAGGTTTATATTTCAACCAGTCCTTTCACTGCAACTTTCATGCTGTATGTATGTATTGTTTAACTTGTAACTTTTAAATGGAAGACTCAAACAATATGTATCATAAGTAACACCAAGGACTTACACTGTAAATTTTTTTTTTTTTTTTTTTTTTTCGCGCGGGAACAAAGCCCATATCGCCACGATCTTAAAATATCAGTGAACAAAAATTACTTTCTACTTTTACAAACAACAACTAATCTATGATGAAAACCCCTAACCTATCGAAACCTATGTAGGAAGAAAGGGAGGAAACGCTTCACGTTCCCGGGCCTATCGACGACTTTACACACAGTAGGAAATTCGGTCCAACGGAAAACAAGTTTACCCACACATGAAACACAAAGGTACAGGAATAAATTTATCTTCAACCCTAAATCCTTCATTCCTGCATTCCACAGATACTCAATTAATGCATCGTAAACCGTCTTGAATATGGATCAAAACACGGGTTACTTCGTAGGCATCTCCACTCCTGCTTTACTCAACTTTTCAATGAGTTGATATCTATATGTTTCATTAATTTGAACATTTCAAAATCAATTGTGGTTTAAAACTGCCAATCACGAGAACCACATACACAGGAGGCTGAACTGTAATTTTTTAATTATATAAATGGCAGGAAATTGCCATTGATTAAATTTTAATTCGTGATGGTAGTATAAAATTCCTAGACTATTTTATGTCCTATTATGCCACGTGTTGAGAGATAGTCGAGGTTGAACTTTAGCAATAATGAGTCATTCTTTTTTGAATAATACTTTGTTCCCGTGTCTTTGCCAGTTATCTTTTGCAAACTTGTTATTTTGATTTAGTTATTACGTCTGTTCTGGTATTTTCGCATGCCATTACATTGTGAACTATCGGCCTCCTTCGCTAATCTGTCTTTCTATTTCGTTTGGCTCTATTCCTGCATGTCCCTTCACCCAGAATAATTCAATACTAATATGTTCTTTTTTTAAATAGATGATGCTTTCAATTATATTACATATTATAGGGTTTTCTTCTGGGATGCTTTCTTTTTCGTATCGATTCCAATACGCTTTTAGAATCTGTCCATGATTACGATCTTTTTTGCTCACTCACTTGCACATATTTTAATGCCATTTCTACGGCAATCGCTTCTGCTGTAAAAATAGAGGTATCATTCTGTTAATCTAGATTGTGTCTTTATAATTGTATTTCGGAACATATATAGCGCATCCACACCCCTCCCTAGATTTCGACGCATCTGTGAAGATTATATCAGAGTCCGGAATCATTGCTCGGATCTTTAAGTATTCAGCTGTATCATGAATGGGAGTTACCCGTTTTATTGTGCGAAATATTATTTTAATAGGTTCTTCATATTCGAAATAATTGCATCTTAAAGCATTTCTGTGATATAGCCAGTCATCATACTCTACCGTATTAATAAAAGCTTCTGCAAGTGGGGGACTAGATTTATGGCTCCAATATCTATTGGATACATCTTCAATGGCCAATTTATAAATAGAGTCTAATAAATTTCTTTTATTAGTGGTTTTGCTTCTGATAATTTGTTTTGCAGCAAGAAATTGTCGTCTTAAATGCAAAGGTGGCTCTTGGGCTTCCACGTACAGAGCTTCTATTGGTGTTGAATTCATTGCACCAACACAGATGCGTAGGGCTTTGTTATGAACAACCTCAATTTTTTTAAGTATTCTTTTTGCCGCAGCTCCATACAATGTACAGCCATAGTCAGTTGTGGCTCTAATGCAGGTTTTGTAGATGTTCTTTATGATTGAAGGATCAGCACCCCATTTAATCTTAGCTATCATTCTTAAAATGTTAATGTATCTCTCGCATTTAGAAGTATACATAGTTAACGTGTTGCGACCACTTGCAGCTTATTATCGATGACCCAAACCCAAGATATTTAGTATAACTTCTGACTGGGATTTGTGCCTGATTTAAGTATATTCCCCTAAAAGGCAAATTTCGGGAGCGTGAAAAATACATGACCGCAGATTTTTCTGGAGATAACTCAAAACCATTCTTTATTAACCACTCATGCACGTTATTCATCACTGTTTCCATCTTTGTTGTAGTTGCTTTTATCTTTTTTCCTTGTAAAAGAATACAGATGTCATCAGCATATTGGATACGCAGCATATTGGAGTTTACCTCTTTGCCGATTACATTATAAAGATCACATGTATAAAGGTTTAAAATAAAATAGGACTAAGACACTGACCCCTGTATCAGTCCTACCGAAGCCACACGAGGCCCCACAGATTCACTTTTAACATTCCTAACATATGTTACTCGATCTTTAAAAAGTTCCACAATAATTAGCACAGACACGTGCAGGAATTCCTAGTTTGTTCAGTTTATTTTCTAACCTATTTAAATTAACACTGTCATATGCTTTTTTGATATCTAGGAATACACATTCTAAAAAGGATTTATTGGAGAAGCTATTCTGAATGCTTGTTATTAAATATGTTAAAGCATCAATAGTACCTACATTTTTCCTGAAGCCAAATTGTTGCATATGCAAAATATTGTTTTCATCCAACCCCCATTCAAGTCTTCTCTTTATCAAACGTTCATATAATTTAATATACACTGAAAGTAGCGATATGGGTCTATATGATGAAGCTAAGTGAGGATCTTTATCTTGTTTAAGAACTGGGATAACTAAAACATTTTTCAGCTCTGGTACTTTGTCACCGTACAACCACATAGAATTATATACCGAAAGAAGTAATTCCTTAAGATGCCTAGGTAATTTTGCTATCATGCTATATGTTATGTTATCTATACCTGGTGCTGAATCCTTTGATCTGGGTATTACTCTTTCTAATTCCTCTATTGAGAAGGGTTCATCAAATATTTGGCACTTCGCATTATTTTTGTAGGATCTATTCGCATTACTAACATAATCAGGGCTAAGGTTTCGTAAAAAATCGTTTATCCATTTATCGTCCCTTTCGTGACTTGAATGATCTGTTCTGCTAAATTTTCTAATTATTTTCCAAATATGACTTGGCGCCATGTTTTTATCTATAGAACTGCAAAACTTTCTCCAACTATCTCTTTTTTTTTGTTTCAGAAATCTTTTCGTACTTGCGGCAACTTCTTGACATTGGATAAATTTTTCTAGTGATCTTTCCTCTTTAAATGCCTTCAGAACATTTTTCCTCATCTCAACCCTCTTACTACATTCCTTGTCCCACCACACAGGGGAATTTTGATTTTTAGGTACAAATGGAACATTGATCTTAAAGGAATTATCTGCGGCTTTTGTTATAATTTCCGTAAGGAGTTTAATCCCATTACTGCTATCTACTGGACCAATTATTTTGGGATAATGTTTCATAATGAAATCCTGATATTTAGCGTAATTTTCTGGACTAACTCTCCATCTCGTTTTAGCGTAAACCGTGCTTAAATTTTGGCTCTCATAGCCAAGTTCTATTAATATAGGAAAATGGTCAGACGAGTAGGAGTCCTCGAAAATTTCCCAATTGCATTTCATTGCTAAATTCTGTGTTGCTAACGTAATATCAATTGCTGAGGAACATTGATCGGGTCGTGAAATACGAGTTGACTGACCATTATTAAGAAAGACTAAGTTGTGTTCGTCAATAGCTTTAAGTAAAATAATCCCAGCATTATCAATCTTATCCGAACCCATTGTTGTATGGTGAGCATTGAAATCCCCTCCAAAAATAAAAGGGGCGCGTATACATTGAAAAATTTTTACATAATCGCCATAACTAACAAAAACTGGCGCCGGACGATAAAAAGACACCAAGGAAATATTAATATCAGGAATAGTAATACCGCAAATGTTAAAATTGTTATTGCCCAGATTACTAAAATCAATATTGGTAAGAGCAATATTTTTCTTAATTAGAATAGCTGTTCCCGCATGACCATCCTCCCGATCGTTTCGTATTAGACGGTACCCAGAAAACTTTACTTGGAGTGACGGTTTAAACCAAGTTTCCGCTATAAGAGCCACATCAATATTGAATTTTGTTAAAATTACTTCTAAGTTTTCTCTTTTTGCCTTTGCGGATTGACAATTCCATTGCAGAATGTTTAAATGAGAGCTTTTGAATTTTATAAAATAAAAGAAGGAAATCTTAATGATCGACACCTTTATCTGAGCGTATTTACTTGCACTAAAATTCAGAATTGTCAGTAGTATAGCCTTGAGATGAACTCTGTAATTCATCCTGTTCACCTGCAATTGCTCCTGATATATTACACCGTACTTGGATTTTTTTTACTATACGTTTGATTCTAGCTTTTAATGAGTTTGTTTTCATGACTTGAATTATTTGTATCAGAAGTTTGGCAAAACCTTCTGAATCTGCCGTATACGGTTTAATAAAAAATTCAGGGTTTTCTTACCTTTGACTTCTTGTAGGTATTGACAGATCTGATCAAACGTAACTACTTGAGTACCCGATTCAAACACGTGTCCAAATTCCGAACAATATTGACTATCATCTGGTATACTTTCTGTTTTCTTTTTCTTTTTTCTCGAAAAAGGTTTCATAAATTCTTCCCCGACCCGATTTTGCATGTTGTCTGATGTTGCAGCTTCACTACTTTTATCCCCAGTACTTTCGGATTCCGTCGATTGAGGAGCAAGTCTTTTTTTACTTAAAATTTTCTTTGATTGTCCTGTATTACTGTCATCTGTGCTGGTTTCAGGACAAATATTATCAAGCGTCTCGGTTACGGTTGGATCTATTGAAATTTCCAGGGTATTATTTTGTGCAAGCTCAATTTCAGGACATTTGCTAGCTATATGACCCATCTTATTACATCTAAAACATTTAAGGTCATCGTTGGTAATGAATATTCTAAAGAAATTTTGTTTATTTTGAATTAAAATAGTGTCTGGCATTTTGTCATTTTCTTCCAGAACAATGTAAACCTGCCTTCTAAAACTTAAAATATGACTATATTCAGGTTGATTTAGGCCAGCCCTAATGAATGTAATAGGAGACACTACTCTTAATCCTACCCGCTTTAATTCTGCTTCAATAACCTCATGAGGAATGCAAGGAGACACATTCGAAAGAATCACCCTTTTAGCGGGTGATACCAATCGACGTGCCGGTATAAATACATCATTTAATTTAATACCACTCTGCTCACTCATAAAACTCTCTACTAAATCTTTTGATGAAAGATAGATACAAATTCTCCCGTTAGAAATTCTAGAGGCAAAGATAATATTTTTCGGACCAACTATGTCCCCTACTCCGATTATGTAATTATCTTTTTTTGTATCATTTACCGCATCAAATACAATTGCCTGCTCTCTTTCGGGAAATACAAACTTATTGCGTGTTTCTCTAACTATATTTGCAAACGATTGTTTACTTTCTGAAGGTTTAACAACTTTCGAAGCACCTCTCTCAACAGAAGTGTTCGGCGATTGCTGTACATTTACTTCTAAACTAGACATCTCAAATCTCGATAGCGCACGAACTGCTCAGCTAACAGCAGTGCGACGGCGCGCCCCTCTACGCGCTAAGGCACGCGTAGAGGACCTAAAACGACTTTTTCAATTCTTTTTTTTTTTTTGTAACAATTACATATGAAATAAAATTAAAGATTCTAATATAGAAATTAAATCTTATCTGGAAGTTTTCACTCAATCCGCTACAGCCAGCCTTCGCGTTTTAGCCAAGCCTATCTGGATTACACCGAACTTCCAATATTGCGAAAAATCAACCCAAATTGTCACACACCACAGAACACGTGTACTTCGACCTTCATACACGACGGAACTGAGGCTGTAAATTTTAGGGATATATATATAAGTTTAATGTTTACTTTGATTGGATTCTATATTTGTTATTACAAACGATGAAAGTATTAATACTCACTGTATATTGTTACTATAGTTTCCGTATTATCTCTGGTTCCCGTTTTGTGAAAACGAAGTGTTTTTCCCTTCCAGTTATGCTTCACTGCAACGACGTCATATGTAACAGTAATCGAAAATTTTCTTTACACACGAATCAGATTTTAGAACCATCAGCATTCGCCTAACCTATATATTTGAAAATGAAGTAAGAAGGTGTGTATACTAAGAAACCAGGTTCCTCAAGAACAAATTTTAGAATATGGTTAAATTTTCTGACATTGAGTGTTCTTATTTTAAGATGGCATACTATGCTGTTTTGCCAATTGTGTATATGCATATACATAATTATACGTCAATGTTATCGTATATGCAATATAAACCTGATAGACTAATTATGAGGTACCTAGCTACTCACCGTTTAGTTAAAATACACTGATTGTTGCGTATCACATATTAATATAAAACTTTGTTATAAAGATAAAGAAAAGTTCTAAAACACTCGACTACCGTAGTAAACATGTGACTGCAAGTGCACCGTGCACGTGCAGATGCGCAACAGAGTGGAAGGTTTATTTGAAATGGGGAGGATGATACATTCATCTGTAGTGCAGTTTTAATACAATAATTGTGTTACCTATTGTTTAATATTTTTGCATTCATTCATGCGCAAAAGCACATCTTATGTTAAAACAAACAATTTAACACCATTTTATTTTAACTAACTTTTGCATTTTTTTTAAATTATACTTATGCGTTGGATTGCAGTTAATAATTTTTCATAATTTCGACGTTGCTTTTTAACGTAGAGTAGATGTGAAACTACAACGTTTTTTATCTTAGTTATATCTAAACTATGCGTTACAGTTCAGCTACTATATTTTTCATTTTTCAACGTTGTTCTTTTTCACGTAGAGTAAAACGGTGTAATTAAAAACGTTTATTTTAGTTATATTTAAACTATGCATTACATTCCAGTTAATATTTTTCATATTTCAACGTTTTTTTTTTTAACGTAGGAGTAGACGGAGAAACTACAACGTTTTATTTTAGTTATATTTAAACTACGCGTTACATTTCAGTTAATAATTTCTCATATTGCAAGCGTTGTTTTATAATCTAAATAAACGTGCAACTACAACGTGTTATTTTAGTTAAATTTAAACTATGCCGTTACCATTTCTTAGTTAATATAACGTTTCTTCAATGTGTAGTTAAAAAGTTGGTTATATAATAAACGTGTTAATTATAACAATTAACGTTGTTTCAACCAATACAACGTTATATTCACGTAAATGTAACCAACTTGTTCTCACTGGGTAAGAGAATGAACTTGTGGATAAATGCAAGAATAAACACATTTTTCAAAACCTTTAGCGAAGTTGTGGATAATGGCTATTGGTCGGTAATTAGCAACAGCCTGTCTATTACCCTTCTTAAACACAGGAACCAAACGTGTAGTTTTGCAGATGTCGGAAAAGCAAGTGGTATTAATAGATAATTTAAAAATGTGATACAATGGTGAAGCAAATATATACGCGCAAAGATTGGGTATTCTAATTACTTAACTGTGTATGCTCAAAATATTGACCAAGTGATATTGCCCGTTCCATGTGTTTAATTTTCTTTGCTCTTGGTATATTTTTAATTACCACATAACTGTGAGCCAAAAAAAAATCTCTTTATGTCAGCAACAATATCGGGATTTTGTCCATTATTTGGATGAAAGTGCGTAATAAATCTTCCCTTTCTTGTAGATTTGGTGCAAAAAATTCGACAAAACAGTTAATTCACCGCGAACGTGTTAATGCCCCGGCAGTAAATTCAACGCCGCCGAATAAAAAAAAATCGCATTAAACGCCAAAAGCAGCGGAAAACGCGAATTTAGGGGAGTAACGCGCCGACTGCACGGGACGTTTCCGCCAGACGCTTAAAATTCCGGCACGCGCGCTCACCGCCGATACAATTTCAAAATTTAATATCACCGGCAATGAAAATCCACGTTCCGCTGACTCAGCGCGAACGCGCTTTTTCCAACGGTCTTCCTCCCATTTTCCGAAGGTGATAAATGACCTGCTCGATTTCGATGCGGAGCAGAAAAACGTTCGCAGCGCGTGAAAAGGGAATTTCGCGAACGGGAAACTCTCGGCTGCGCTACGAACTAAATTCGGAGTTTCTCGATTTAAAGTATAGTGAAGTAGTATATGCTGATATTGAAAGGGCGAATTGGTGCAGTGTTAAAGTTTAAAACGGGATTCTGGATATTCCGTTAGGCAGCTCATATGCGTGATCCCATCAAAATGTAAATTCGAGGGAATAGGTAAAGTTTAGGTCTATTTTCTGTAAAACTTTGGTGATTAAGGTGAAAGGTTTGTAGATAAGATGAAGTTATTTTTCTCTTTGTAGTTTAACTTAAATACATGCTTTAAGTTTATAATTATGTTGAAAGATCTTACAGCTTATAGAGATCAATATGTATGTTGTAAAACACGAGCGAAGTATTGATCAAATAAACTTGTTTGTAATAACTAGAGACCGGATTATATGCAAAGAAAAATTGGAATATATGTGCATATATATGCATCGATTTTTGAGAAAATATGCATAAACCTCGGGCTATATATATGCAAAAAAATTGCGACAATATGCAAAATTTTTACATAAAATAAATAAGAGCAGAAATTACATTAACTTTATTGCACAATTTTTGTTCTCAACATATTTCTAAAACAATTTATAATTAAATATTTTTCAAAATTGTGTAAAAGAAAGTTTTGTCTTCTATAAGAATACATATGTTTCGGAATAGAAAATCTTCTTTCAACATCCACAGATGTAATTGGTGCATTTTTTAACTTTGCAATATATTTTAAACTAAAATTAAAGTCGAAATCAATTTATTGTTTGACTTTCCAAAATTTTCTTAACTTTCTTCAATTTCAAATACCCCGCATTTTTATTTATCACTTTTTTAAATTTATCGTATATAGAATTACCTCTTGTACCCTTAACCTTCTTACATAGCATATCAAATTCGTCTACTATTTCGACTGATTCCGAGAGCCTTTCTAGTTTACGAATGGAACTTGAAAGAAAGCTATAATTTGACTTAATATACAAAAGGTTTTGCAGCAATTCTGTTGATGTTACTATCTTTTTACAGTTTTCTAGAGCAATGCAGTCAGCAGTGATTTCAAGAATTACATTTTTTATTCCTTCAAAATTATCGGCGGAAAAAAATTGCAGCCTCAAACCATGTACCCCATCTCGTAATAATGGGTTCAGGAGGCAACTTAACACCGGGAAGTCGCTTCTTATAAAATTGGATTCGTAAAGGTGCTTTTAAAAATACTTTTTTGACATTGCTAATTAAATCATTGATCAAAGGGAATTGATTCCTAATGTCTTCGGCTCACGATTGAACCCATGTGCTAAACAAGTGGTATGAATAATGTTACTATAAAAAAAAAAATTAATTTTGCGTGGCTTTTATCATGTATGGTGCAGCATCAGACAACATTAGTAACATTTTTTCACAACGTATACTTCCAGGTAAAAAGAAATTTGATAAACCTTCTTGAACGAATTGGACAATTGTCACATTATTTGTTTTTTGACAATAAATTAAATATGATTTACCTGCAATATCTTCATGAAGAATTCCTATTAACAAATGGGCAATATAACGGCCACACTTATCCGTACTTTCATCTACCATGATATAAATAAAATTATTCCCTACCAATTGTTGAATTTCTGCTATTGTTGCTGGTAACAAGATGTGACATAATTTTTTCGTAAGGTGCTTTCGTCAGGTATATTATGTTTGCAATTATTTTGCAGAAATGATTTCAAATTAACATTGTTTAATCTTGCTAATGGTATGTTAGTTCTTGTTCTGAGTTTCGTGAAGTTGATGCTACACATTGACGTGTAGATTGCTGCACACATGCGGATCGCTTTAGTTTTTCACATTTTTCAATATGTGATGGAGTTTTAGCGTGTTGACCAATCAGGTATTTTCTCTCAAAAGACACCTACAACAATTAAAATGTAAATTGTATGTCAAAAGTTAAAGAATTTAAAAACAATTGTATAGCTTTTAGTAAAATTAAACTTACCAGTTTACTGCAAGCTCGACAAAATATTTTGTCGCCACCTTTACCAGTTCAGGATATTGCTTAATCCATAAAGAAATTTTGTTCGCTATACTCATTGTATGTACGCACAGTATTTAAAAACGTAACACAATTACATGCTGTTTGGCTGAAAGATATTCAATGAATGAATAGTTTATTTGGGAATTAATAATAGTAAAACGTATTTATCACATCCCTTCTGCTAGGCAAAATTAAACACGTGCAGTTCTTGGAAAAAAGTATTAGAGAAACCAATGTAAAAGATTTATCGTTCTGAGAATTGTCGGTTGTCGATCTACATTAGGAATTAGTAGGAATTTTTACTAATAGAAAGGACAAGAAAAAGCTTAAATATGCAATATATGCAACTTTTGTAAAAATATGCATAGAAATGCCTAAATATGCAATACACTAATTAGCGGTAATTAACTTCAATTAGTGTAATACGTCTACATATACACTATAATTAAAGATATGCAAAAAATAAAATATATGCACTTTGCATATAATCCGGTCTCTACTAATAACATAGGGAGAAAAATATAGAAAATTTTACTACAATATTGTAATCATTTTAGCACATATAGGGACAAGTACAATTTGTAGATATATTTACTATAATTGTACGATACCTTTGTTAATTCTCACTATTTGTATGAAAGAAGTGAATTAACAGTCAGCTTTTTTGTACAACGTTGCTGCGTTACTGCTATTTACTGCAGTAAAATTTTGCAAAATTTTGTATGACTTATCTATGTCTCGAGGAGCATAAATAAATACGCTTTCTTGCAATATCTAGTTTGTTTGATATTATTATGATTTTATAGTAAATAGTATTTACTTTTGTCCAAACATTTTTAAAATAATACATGAATTTTTACTACAATGTTGTATGGAAAAGTTTTTCACGTGTTACTAGTTGCATACCATATCGGTCCGTGTACATTATAGGCAAAACATGCTAAGCAATACGCCCTCTTCAGGTCATTAAAGAAACCTTTCAAATAGACATTAATTGCATGTGGTTTGTATTTGATCGCATTAGTTTCGAACAGTTTCGAATGGTCTTGTACAATTAACTAAAAAAATTATGTCCCAAGTTCGGGAAGCGAATTCGTAGATGTAATTCTAACATATCTAACATATCATATAAACTATCTAGATGATTTTTTATTTTTTATTCATGACTATTTAGTTCAATTCATTATTTGAAATATTTCCTAGTTATCGTTCTGTATATATTGCGTGAGTTCCATTAGAGATATTTATAGAACAGCTGTACATTCATACAGACATTATCTATAGCAATTTAAGAGCAAGCCAAGAACTCCACATCAAAAAAGAGAAAAACCAATGATAAATGTAATTTATTTACGAATCAGTGGTGTAATACTGACAATGCCGGTAGGACTAACCTGGCGCTGGGCCATGCCTAACGTAATTTATCGAAGCATGCAGTGTAATTTATACTATACTAACTTATTACAACAGGTAATGAAATCGAATTTATAATAGAGACGGGAATATTAACTGTTAACCGGCGAGAGCTTATGAAACGCTATACGCTCGCACAGATGATAAATTGATTATTTTTCTTCGCGCACATAAATATAAAATGTATGTATGTTATCTTAGTTTCTTAATTGGTTCGTAGAAGCACAGTAGATCGCTTCTAAGAATAATATACATACGCGCACCTCGTAACTTATACCACCGAGTTCGAAATAGACGGATCGGCCCTTAGATGAAGATAAACTGTTTAACTTTCAAATCCTAATATTATTATTCATAAAACTACCTTTATGTGTGCATATATGACTTAATACGCACATAGATATAACAAATTAGGTGTTGTATATATAAAATTTTATGGCCGCTTGATTTAGTACTCATCGAAATCTTAATAGCGTGACGAATTGAAATAAATCAAGAAGATGAAAGGAAGCGTGCATTTCGCAGAACTTCCTACGCTGTAAACGAGGTAATTTAACATTTTTAAAGAAGTAATGCGCTGACAAGGAAAGATCGTGAGCTATAAAAAATCTATAAAGCATAAACCATAGATTCTTCAAACATTACCAGTTTCTAGACTCATTCAGAGTTACTCGAAGAGATTATTTGTTGCCGCGGAAGTTTAATTTTAGGGGTGTAATCTGATCTTAAAATTCGATCCAAATTTCATTGATTCAAAATAGCTTTTAAACGGGAAAAAATGAAAGGAAAAGTTTAATGGAAGATTTGCACCCTTTAGGCAGGCCTTTTCGGTTGCTGTAGCTATTTATATAGAGGGAGTTTTAATAATCATGGAATGTCATACGTTGTGCTTATTGGTGCTTATTTGGTCGAATTTTAGAAATCAATCGCTGTCTTTGTCATCAAATAGTGTTTACAAAAATAATTTGGAAGTAATACAAGGTATCCATAAAATGACGATTTTAGACATATTGCTTTATTCTAAACGGGTTGAGTTGAGTTGAGTTAAGTAAGAGAAAACATCAGCATGGTTCGATTAATCGTCCCGTCTACTACGACCAGCAGAGTTGCAATAGACCCTAGTGGTCGCGCAGATGTTATCTTAGAGTTCATCCAATAAGTTCAGGTCCTTAAAGTAGCTCAGTATCTTGCTGAGTGAGATTGTTTTCAGGTCTTCCAAGGAAGGGCCGGCCTTTCCAAAGGTTACATACTTGATACTTGTAGTAACATGGCAGTAGCAGAAAGGCTCTTCGTCTAAGCACAGTCGGCATTCTGTCTCATCAGCGGGTCCGATTCTGTGTAGGCGCTTTCTCACCTGTAAAGACAGAGACAATCACCTTAACATTTTTACGGCCAAATTCTAGCAGCTCCTAGATTTTGTATGACAAGGTATGATATACGCTTTGCATGCATTAAACTGGAACAGTTGTTCCAGTATTGGAGCACTTGCTGTTTTGCCTAGAAGTTGATTTGCTGGTTAGCTACCGTAGATGCTATGGCAATGGCAGGTTTTGGGGTTTTTGGGAAAGATGACTGCTTCCTCATTTCCAAGAATGAGTGAATGCCCAAGTACCCAGATTGGGGAAGATTATTAGCCATCTCTAATGTGTTTAGGGTGTGTTTACATCTCAGATCAGTTTTGAGTTGCAGATTTTTATTGATTTGTGCGTGTTCCAAACGGGTAGGGGAGACTGGGGCACGTTCGAACACGGGGCACATTCGGACATTTTGAAATTACCCCTTAAACATCGTGTTAGTTCAAAACGAAGCTTACGCCAAGTTGCTAGTGAGACGTGCTATTGTGTACCCAAAAGAGTGCAATTATTTAGAGCAATAAACAATTTTTTTACTGAAGAACATTTGGTTTTTAAAATCCTGTAATAGTATTTGAGATAAGTAGCATAAGCTTTCCAGGTTTTATTTTTAAACTGAGCTTCCTAGCAATTATACATCGTGAAATACCGTTAAATAATATATAATTACATAGCAGGTTGATAGCATCTAACATTCAGGGAATCAATTTTTATCATTTTGAACAAAAATGTGTATGTGGGGTACATTCGGACAATTAAGCTGGGGCACGTTCGGACTGTTCGAACCTGTCCCATTGGAAACTGTTACTAATTAATATTATATCTGTTCATAGAAAATGGTCCACACCTACGTAAAAAAAGCTAACCGGGGAAACTTCCGAAACTATTTAAAAAAATGTCGCAATAAGCGTAATTAGAAAAGAAAAGAGCAAAGACAAGCTGCTTTAGAGTTCAATATTAGAAAGTCAACCCTCTTTGATCGAATTAAAGCAATGAAACGGAAATATGGAGACTCGTATAATGATTCTGGAAAAGAAGAGGAAGAAGAAACTGCAAACTGCCACCTCATTCGACGCGTCGTATGTAGCCCCTAAATGTGTATGGCCATTCAAAGCACAATGCAATGTCGCTTTTAAGGATCATATAAGCAACAATCCTGGAAAGATGATAAAAATTCAGGACATCCTAAAAATTACCAACCACCCATACTTACAATCTTTCAGCTAACATCACCAAAGGATTTTCTAAAGCAGGCATTTGGCCAACAAATAACCTAATGTTTACTGATAATGATTTTCTAGCAGCTAGTATAACTGACCGTCCTTGTTCCAGTTCATTACCAAACTGTGAAGTATTTCAAATTGATCTACCCTCGGAATCTTCTACTATTAATAAAGAATCTTTCGATATAGTGACCTCTACAATTAATAGTATTGTAATCTTATTTTTCAAAAAAACTAAGTCTTGCAACGAAATTCTTCAGAATTACAACCGTATCCTAAAGCTAAAGCGCGCCAAGAAATAAGGAAGAGAGAAGTAAAAGCCTGTTCCAAAATATATACCTGTTCAGAAGAAAAAATTCGAATAGAGGATGAACTTGACAAAAAGAGAAAAGAGTTAGCCCACTGGGCAAAAAAGCAAATTTCTCAAATGAAAAGAAGTAACATACACAAGAAGCAAGTTGGATCGTCCAGTGATTCTTCTGATTTCGAGAAGCCTATCAAAGATAAAAAAGGAAAGTCCACCATATGCGAAGATTCTGGTCAGGACAGTGTTTTTGATGAAAACTTTGACGAATGAGATTTTTTCCAAGGTATATTGGTTAATGAGAGCATATTCTCAGGAGATTACATTCTGGTGAAGTTTGTTACTAAGAAAACCATAAAGTAATATGTTGGTGTAGTCCAAGAGGTGACTACTGTGGACTTAGAACCGGTGCATGAGGTAATTTTTTTGCGTGAGAAAGGAGACTAGGATTTGTGATATTTCTCTTATCAATCGCGACCAAGCTTCCTCAGCCAACTAACATTAAAGGAACCGCTAAATAGTCTGGATTTTTTAAATTTGTTGTAACGTTTAATAATTTAAACATTCAGTAATGTAGTTGGCTAATATTGCTTTTTATTTGAAATTTTAAAAACTGTCATTAAAAGAGTTGTTTACCAATATTTAATGTGTTTAATTTAACTATGTACGAATGTGTCCCATGTGTTGTCCGGAAGTGCCCCGATATGGGGCAGATTCGGACAAATGCTATTTTGGAAAAAAAGGCATATCCAAGAAAAACCATGCAACTTCATCGTATTTCTTATATAGTATCTCATACAGAAATGTGTACGTATTAAAGTGTATATGAGAAACTTTCCATACCCCATTAAATAATATGTAATATAATCCGTTTTTAAAGTTTAGTTTCCGAACGTGCCCCACTCTCCCCTACTCTGTTGGAAATAACGTAATTTACGTATATCGTATGTATAAAAATTAGGGCATTGTAAAGGCTCCGTTATCAGAAATTGAAACATGTTCTAAATTTTCGGAAAGCCAATAAACAATTTTTAATAACGGTGACATGCCCCGACATGTGATGACGTGTAATTCTGAACGAGGAATTACTAGAATATGAGTTAATGTTTGGGTTGTTTGCAGCGTGTGTTGGATTGTTTAAATCCGACGTTTTGGCAGTGTTTCTGCCGCCGTCATCATATGCACATTGGTGCAGGCGTTCAAAATAAGAATAGAACACAGAGATCTCCAGGAAAGGAGACATCATCAGGCGACCAATCAAAATTGGCACCGCATGTTTGGGAAACAAATCGTAGAAGAAATTGGGAAAATTGTAAGAAATTGAAAGAAGCCGCATACAAATTGACCACGCCAGTGTATTTCAGCGCTTTCTGTCCGGAATACTGAAATTGCATATAGTGTCGATGCCGCGTTAGTGGGTAGCTGCATACAACAGGGACCACCCCAACAATCAAATGTATTAACAAGGTATAATCAGAATTCTAAAACCATAATATCACAGGAGTAACAAAGAGTAAAATTTTTAAAAGATCAACAAAAATATAATGAATTTTGCAGAAACAGATTGCAAAAAAGAATCAACACTCTATTTCTAAAGAAGAGAAAAACTCTGATACTAATCAGTTTCCACGTCTTACATATAAATATAGATTCCAAATAATATATATCCCTAATATCTGCTGAAGACTGACTAGTATATGGCCGTATTATACTAATATATAGAACAAACCCATAACCATTTTATACCAGCCAGATATATACTTTTCCATGGGCTGCTATGGAACTTGCAAACCCCAGTCTTTATGAGGATTACCCTGATGACGACAGTAGAAAAACTGGCGAAACGTCGAATTTAAACAGCCCAAATACTAACTCATATGTACCTACATATCTCGACAAATGGCAACCCTAACATAGTCTTACTTGCACTAGTGAGATAATTCATTAATAAGTGAGATTTATGTTATGCAAGAATTAGCTAAATATAGAGTATCAACCAAATTTAGAGATTTTACTTCGGTTGGGCTACTAAAAGCGGCAAAAATGGAAATTATGTAATTTATTATATTAAAAGTGTTTTCATTTTTTTTTTTTAATATGTTTATAGAAATTTGCACATGGCCTCAAAATTCAATTCTGAGCATCTTTTTTTCAGAAACCGTTTTTGGTAGACATGCCCAGCCTATCTCCCCAAAGAAAGAAATTTCCCATATTTTAACTATAAAGTAATGCCCCACATGTTGCAACGTTTATGCTGGTCGCTGCATATCATCCGTCTTTTTTTTTGTCACAACAACGAGGGACGCAAAAACCTGAGCATTATTTTTGACACTACCACATTATATATATTTAGTATTGTAATGACCGCAAATTGATGACAAATTTAATAAATTATCAGAAAACAAAGGTATTATGGTCGTGTTAATTTGTTAAGTGCTGGAGTTATGTCTATAATATTTATTTATGAATATACCAGATTATATCCCTCTCAAATTCATGAAATGACCGTAATTATATTATTGCACTTTTATAGATTTCTAGGATTGGGAAAAGATATAATCAAAATTATCGTTGGCAAAAATTGAAAACTGGTGTTTATACAGCATATTTCATTCGGGCGAAATCCGAATTTGCTACGGAAATATTTCTTTCTTTCTAAAATATGTAGCATTCTTTCATAATTACATGTTTTAAACAAATAATGAAACCAACTAATACGCTGATATTCGCCCATGATTAGTTAAAATTAATGAAGTTTGAAGTGTTGAAATAAGTACTTCCTAATTTAGTTCGAAATTTATTTATTACATTTTAAGTTATCCATCCCACTACCGGTTTTGGCATGTAAATGTAGTATATAAATTACAATTAACCCTTCATTTTACCCAATCAGGGATAAAAGATCAGTAAATAGTTAAATGTTTGTTAATAAGTGCGGTTTTCCGAACAAGGTTTCCCTGCGGCAGCGCATTGAAATTTATATTATTCATACATATCTGGATCCAATCTTTCATTTTAGTTTTTTAATTGACTATTAGATTTAATTATTTCTGTTTTTGCACCTGAAGAAGGCTAATTATATGCCGAAACCGATACTGAGATGTAGTAAATAAATTACAATTTCAAATCAATTAGTAAGTAAGTACTTATTTCAACACTTTAAAGAAACAAATTAACTTTGTTTCTGGATATGGTAAGGTTATTTACGAAAGTCCCATAAATTAAAACTCTATTATGCCCTATTGTTAATCAAACCATATCTTGAGAGTAATAAAATAGCAATAAATCTCTGCCCGACGCGACATGTTCTCAACCACTTTAAGAGAAATATGCCAACTAAGCGTCCCGTGTCGTGCAATTTCTGTGCAAACTTCGATTACATAAACCGCATGCATTTACCCAACAACCAAACAAACTTTAATCCCAGTCAGTTGAAAACTATGGTGGCGTAGATTGTTTACCCATGAACGCATAACGTAGTATCAATAAAATACAAAACCCCTGTATATACCCGAGGCAAGTTAGATAATACCACATTCGTATTTTATGCTCTGGTAGTATCGAGATTACAGGGCTTATTGGGTTACGTTAGTAATAATTGATTTTCAAGCGCCGCTTTTAACGCAACCCCCTGGCTATTTTCAAAAGCAGAAATATTTATGACTAATGAATAAGTTTGATGGAATAGTAATAAAGTTACAAAATAATTCAAGAGTGTGTTTGATTATTTTGCTTCATTGACAAATATTTCTGGATCCTAGTAATAAACAATTGTCGCCTGATACTGTGTATAGAGAGAGATTATAAGGGTGTAATTAATAACTCTCCTCCTCTATTCGGGCCTGGTTGTGTTCTTCTTGCTAGTTCGTTGCAGTGGTTTTAATCCATCATTAAAACCACTTTCAAAACTTTATTAGTTTTATATTAATAGGAATCAGTCAAGGCAATTTGACAAATGATAAGGCTATAAGGAAAGCTACATAACAAAAGCAAATATTACCTAAGGCAGGATCGAATTTAGTGAGTTTAAGCATTATCTTATCTTGTTTAAGTGGAAGCTATCCTAATATGTACTTTACATAGTACGTTAATTCAAGTTAAGGAAATAATAAATAATTATACTACACAGATAAAAATACGGAGTTGAATCTAACACCGTTTTAACTCTTTTCCGGTGTTCCCTCGCGACCATCCGTTCAAGGAGCCTCCATTTCGGAGTTAAATGTTTTGCTACTAAACGGATGGAATACGGAGATAATTTTGCTTTCCATAAGGGAAAAAACATCTTTAACCGAGGCAACCTAATCCGTTAAGAACCAATTTGTCTCTCTTATACAGTTTTACTATTTTGCAATAAATGTAAAAGTTTCCGAAATGGAGAAATTTTAACTCCTACTGCTGTTATTAAAATGAATAACGGATGTTGTTTCCCCATATGTATGCAATACTACTATCGTATCAGATAAAATTATCTCCTTGCTAATGCAAGTAAACTCCACTTGGAAATAATTACATCCGCAATAAACAAACGGACGGTATTAAATAAATCACAGTGAATATAATTTTCTCCGCCAGGGAAAAGATTTTGCTCCATATTGGATCAAATTATTTCCGGTACGGAAACATGTTAACTCCGTTTCGGAATGTATTTCATCCTTTACACATGAATTTATTTCCGTTAAGAAGGTACCTGCCACAGAGAGAGAAGAGAATATCTCTCTAGTGAGAAGGTTTTTAACTCTATTTTTATGTTACCTAGCTCCATAGTAGCTAAGTTTAACATCATATTGGAGTTAATCAATGAGGCTATTCTATGTGAACAGAAGCACCCTTGCTCAGTCATTTATTTTATTATTTATCATTAAAAATGCATCAAAAATGTCGTCGAACCTCAAGTTCTTGAATTATTTTTGATATATTCCTAATGATTACTAGGATAGACACACTAAGCACGTCCTCTTCTGCGGTCACAGAGCAGCCGTCATTGGAATTGCTTTAATTTATCCATAATATAGTCGCTTCTTCGAGTTTGCACGACACAGTTGAAACACCACGGATTCAGCTAAGATAAACGTGCTTTTATTCAGGAGCTAACACCTAGAATGTAGTGGGGGCCAATTAAAAATTGGTACATCGTAGATTGAAAATTAAATAAGGATGCACAAGTTTCTTACCTGCTTTATCTACATCTGCCTTGGTGATGTTTGCCCCCATAACTCTTACCATCTTTTACGGTTTCGTACTTTACTCTGATGTGTATTTTATAAATTTCAGGTACAGTGTATTCCGCCATATCCTTCTCCACTCTCGAACTATTGTAAAGTGACTAAGTCCAGACTTGTTGCACATGCGCTGCACTAATATCGCTTTAATAAATGCGCATGCCCTATGCAAACTTGCAATTTTCAAATGTTTAGGGAAACAGTTACGATTTGGAGAACAAATGTTCCCAATCGGAGGTATTCTTTCCCTTTTTGGCGTTGAGGTATTAGAAATAGAAACATCTGCTAAGTAAACAAATTATCACCTCCGTGAAGGAGAAAATATAATGCAATGTTAGGGATATTTGTTCACATTTAGGGCTTAAATACGGTAGTGTAGATGCGGAGAGAAGCGGAGATTATTTCTTCCTTGAAAATCGTGTTAGAAAGCGGAGTAAATTCAATCTCTCCGTTTTGGTTGAGATTTGTACAAAACCGAGGAAATACTTTCTGTTTTCAGCTATGGCAACTCCTTTTTGGAACAAAATATTTCCAAAACGGAGACTCCCTATTTCACTCCCTCAAATTTTTACCTGTGTATGTATTGTAACTTTATATTTTACATCAGCTTACCGTATTTCTTATTTCTTTTTGGAGTTTTAATACTTCCATAATATATTATTTACAAATACTTTTTACTTCGTTTAATATTCGTATACATATTCCGCTTCCTTGTACAATGTTTTTTTTTTTTATGGGGGAAAAATCCTTTACAGGACTCGGGTATTTATACCACTTCTTCGAGTAGTATTGGATTTCAAATACTCTTTTGAGTACGTGTAACCATAGCCTTACCTCATGTAAGAGCTGCATCTGTACACTTGAGTGTTTGACGGATCTCCTCCGACTCTTTGCTCTAGTTTCGGTCATGACTCTGTCATTGTAACCACAAAATATACAGTTATCGGAAATGGCCCTATTATTTTCGTAAAAGTAACTTAAAAAGCAATTATGCTAAGCAGCGAAAATTCCTTTATCATGAAAGTGCCTTACTCCCCTTCTTCTATTTAGCCAAATTCTGATGTTTGATATCGAATGTTATGCTCACCTCGCTTTAGAAATTAAAGAAAAAAACAACTTTCAAAATCTATAAACACAATCAAATGAAAATATAAATCATTTATTTTGTTAAACCAAGTCTTTAATTGAAAATTGTTATTATTCAATTCAGATATCATCAAAATTTAAAAATATAAAATTTAATTTTATAAGATTACATCTGTCAAACTATCGACATTTAACGACAGAAACAGAAATTTTAGCTCTTAATCCAAGTTTATAGAAATCTGTAATATCAGCTGTCAAGTAAAAATATTACGAATTTAATTAAGTTGAATACAAAATACATGCAAAAATGTAGGTGAAACCCAAAATTTGAACGAGATAAATGTTGTAAAGTGGTCGATGCTCAATGTTATTTACTAGGAAAAAATGTACTCTTTAATCTTTAATATGTAAGGTAAAGTCAGGTAAGTGTATAGTAAAAATTGCATAGTGTGAAGAAAATGTAACACTGTTCACATAATAAGACACTTTGATAAATTTTACACATAGAACTACGTAATATATGCCCAGTTGTAATAATAAAATAGATACGCCTTATCTATAATTATCAACGGTTTACTAGAAAAAAATATTTTTAAACATTGCGTAGGCTTTCACGGCCGGTGTAACTATAACTAACAGCTTCTTGCGGGTTTCGCCGTGTGTCAAAACTTTCGCTCGACGTTTCGCTGTTCATACTGACAGCTTCTCTAACTGAACTGGTTCAGTTATCCTGAAGAAGCTGTCAGTATGAACAGCGAAACGTCGAGCGAAAGTTTTGACACACGGCGAAACCCGCAAGAAGCTGTTAGTTATTTTTAAACACTGTCAATACTACACACTTACCCAGCAAAATGGGGCAAGTGTGTAACCGTTCCGCATTTTATATATTAATAGCATTATCCTTTAGTTCGGTCAAGAGTGTAATACTATACTGATGCCTTTTTAATAAGGTATGATAATTTTTCAACATATCTAAGTTATTACACGTTAGGAGATGTGAATTTTTCTTTGTCAAACTAGTATAAAGTTTAGTACATTAGTAATATAACAGAGGACATCCATATTTTAATTTTGAAAATAAACGTAGCCAAACTACACACTTGCCGCGGTTACACACTTACCTGACTTTACCTTACACATAAGTGCATTAGGTTTAATTAGGACTGACAACTTCTCAAAATTTTATTCGGCAAGGCCAGAAAAAAAATCCGGATTTAAAAAAAAATCTATTTAAAAAAATTGATTTTTTTTCTCTTCGTAAAGAGTTTTTTTTAAATCCTCAGCTACAACTAAAATAACAAGTACGGAAAGTTTGAATCGATTTGATCAAGCGGGTTTCCAAGAACATAAAGAATCTGGAAAACAAAAAAAGTATTTGTTTAGAAAATTGAAGAAAATAAAAAGTTTTACGCGTGTGTTAAAAGGATTTATTTGAAGTTATGCCCAACGACAAAATAATAAGAGTACAAAGTAATAAATGATTGAAAGTTAAAAATGCAATATTCACCAGAGATATCCAGCTAAATCAAGTTAATTGTCAATTTAAGTCAAAAGTAATACTTAACCTGAAATTGTTGGTACATAAATCCGAGTCAAAGCCAAATAAGTTTAATTTGAAGTGATCAAGGTAGGTAATATTATTTAAGCATCGCTCAATTCGAATCCTTTTAACGGCCTGAGAGAGAGAGGATGAGTTAATTAATTGTTGAATATTATTATTTATTACAATATGAATACGTATATTGTATAAAAGCTTAAACTGCAAAAAAAATGTTTACAGTTAAGGTCAACCAAAAAGAGAAGAGCACGTTTCCAAATGTAGCGTTATTTTGAATATTTTTATAATATAATTAATTATAGAAGTAATGTTTAATAAATAATGTGGTTCTATTACTTAAAAATAGGATTTCATAGATCTCCAGCGTTTTCTGCAGGTGGCTTGAAATATACGCTACTTTTTTTAACGATCCCCTAAAGAAGGAATCCAGGGGATTTAGATTTGGGCTTCGCGCAGGCCATCCAATAGGTCCTTTCCACGAAATGTTGCTGTTAAATAATCCCGTACACCCGCAGCAATATAGAGCAATATAGAGTGGTGCCTAGAAAAAGACAGGAAAACTTAAAAGGCGGATCACATTTTAGGAATGAGGCGTTTGAAGCGGAAGCGGACTTTCTAGCTGTAACTATTACTGATTATTTTTGCCTCCAATTTAATGTCGACAATTTCGGATTATTTTAATATTGTTGGTTTTGTTTATCTTTTATTTAGTTATTGTTTTGCTTTTCGTTTTAAGAAAAATCGTAAATTGCTTATTTAGCCATTACTTTGACTTGTTATCACTTATTTACTTATTGGAGCATTAAATTCTTGATTGAAAATAATAATAAATAATCAATCGTATTTGTCTACTTCATTTTATATCAATTCACAAAATTTCTAATATTACAGACTATAACGACGTCGACTATTATTTTATGACCTACAAAACGGAATATGTTTTCCTGTACTATTTTACTTATGTCGCAAGGTAGGTATACTTATTTAATATACAAACGTGTACGCCTACATGACCTTTTTTCTTCTGTTTTCCGCCAGGCCTATCGCCCTTGTCGGTCAGTTATTGCACTATCACGCACACACGCTCCAATACATTCATCAAACGATTTATAACGTGACCAACGACATTACATTTCATTAAAAAGCAATGTTATATATTCCATTAATGTGCGGTTAATTCACGACGCTGTTGTGCTACTTACCCCACATAAATTATCCGGCAAGTATGCGACAATATGTTTTTCGCCGCAGATACGGTCTATGTGGTTCCACCCCGGCCGGTCGTCTGCGTTCCAGATAAGATATGCGGGATTTCTTAGTTTTTCCGTGCGGTTGTGCAATGCGAGAAGGAACAATTCGACTTCGGGCCGCGATAAAAGAAAAGAGACTCGCCATTTGAATACCTCGCGTCGACGTTGATCCATGACCACCACGAACATGAAATTCGCCTCATTCTAATGGGTTTCTGTTTAACCATTTGCATCACGTAATGTGACGTAAAATGGCCGTTATCCGTTGGATTAAGGTATCGCCACACGCAATGTATCTACATTTTTCATCCTTTATTTTTCTTGTAATAGGATTCCATACAGAACCGACCAGATAAGCATAATGTATAAACGGGAACGAGGTTTATTAGAAATAGAAGATTTCTTGCGCGTATGTATGTTTTTGATATGTAGCTATACACTATTAGAGATATTAAGAATTTTGAAATATGTATATATTTTTCTGCATGGTATACAGTACAGTAAAAGAAAAAAGTAACCGCAGTGCTGGCTAGTAAGGAAAAAGATGACGTGAACTTATTTTTTTTTTTTTTGTAAATATCCAGCTCTAGTGAATAAAAGAAATGAATAGAATTTAGGTATGTCTTCGGCTGGCAGCAACAGATACCGCCCGATGTTATGCTTGTTTGCGATTTACAATTGACATACCGGGTGTCCAGCCTAAGATGCAATGGTCCATAGCAGATTTATTATTGTTTTTTTGGAAAAATGTTTCAAATAAATGTTGCCTGGAATTATATTCTACATATTTTAAAATTAGTTTCAGATATGGCGGACTTCCGGTTGTACCGGAAGTAGATACTAACTTTATTATTTTAATGGAACATCCTGTATATTATTGTACTTTTGGATTCCTCGTTAAATTTAAATAACAATACGTTAGGCACACATTGGGGCTAAGTTGTACCGTTTCCGAATTACATGACGTTTTTCGAAAAAAATGACATTTGCAATGTCTGCGGTGTTTGGAAATATCTCCGGAAATACGAAAGTTAGAAAGATGCGGTTTTCAGTTTTCGCTTAATCATGAAACAGGACACGTCTTTTATTTTAAAATTGTTGCGTTTAAATTACAAAATTATTAAATACGGCTCTGTAATTTTCGAACTCAACACTAACTAATTTGTACTGGATTAATAATTAATAGTCTAAATGGGGATCGGACAATGTGTAAGTATTCACAGCTTGTCAAGTACTGAATAAAGTACGGTTTTGTATCGTTGAATAGCATTCCAATTGCGAATAAATAAATGTATCGAAGTGAAGGGCACAGTTTCGAACACATGGCTTTTTGAAATGTTATTTAATGTTAAAATAATAAAAAAAAGGTGGGGAATCGAGTTCGGCACCATTCAGTGAGGCCCCTACATTGTAACAAATCTTATTAAGATTTTTTTTGATTTGATGCAGTGTTTTAGAGATATTCCATTGTCTCAAGATAAAAAAAAACTCACCTGTATATTTTCGAATATCATCGAACACAGAAGGATAAGTATCTGTAAATAAAAAGTAAATTGAGAATAGAAGCTTAGATTGAGCAAAACATTAGCCGAGCAATTCTTTATAAAAAAAATCACAATAGCATAGGTATGATCGTTTGAAATGATTGTTATAACGTGACTATTAATCAAAAATCAAGTGGACTTATTGACTTAATTGAAACACAGAAACTGATTTATGGACGTTTCGACATTTACTGTCTTTTTTTAAACGTAAGTTTAAAATAAACTTGAATGATTTTGTTATTATTACATAGCAACATGATGTTATTTTGTCAAATATTAATTAACACATTATTTTTTTTGTATTTTAATATTTTCACATCAAAAAAATCTTGAAAAATGTAGTAAATATCAAAACGTCAATAAATTCGTTTTTGTGTTTCAATTAAGCCAATAAACCTATTAACTCTTGATTTCTGATTAATAATTAGCATATAATTGCCAAAACAAAAAAATAACAAGCCGTTTATAATAGTTATAATTAGATCTTATTTTTTTTTTATTTAAAACTACATAATTTCTTTCTTCTGTAAGTACAATAAATAAATAAATAATGAAGTCAAAAATTTAATTTCATTTTTGTAATTTCTCTTATAAACCGTAAACACCAATGAAATACTTTTTATTTAGATTTAACTAATGAATAGTTCGATTTCATATGAAGTTTTTTGAAAGCGTATCTTTTTACTAATAGATAATATCAATGAGATATTTAAATTAAATGGAAAGTTGTATGGGTAATCGTCTGAAATTTAACGTGGTATTTAGACTACTATTTAATAATTCAGAATGTAAAAATACTTCCACCAAGTGGCGGTAAATAAATATCTGTTTACTTTTTCCTACTTTTCCAACAAATGGCATAATTTTCATAAAGGTATGCTATCTATTCGTTCTTGCAATAAATTGCAAATCATTAAAATGACAGAGACGATATCATTTGAATGGATGAAAATATAGTTACCATAACATACATTATCCATAGACTGATGTAAAATGATTTCTTATAACAATGAAAACGAATTTAGTTCACTAATGAATCTTGTTATTAGTTAATCAAAAGTTGCAAGTAATATTTTATTATAAAAATGAAAATTCACCCAATAAATGTAGATTAACAACAAGACCTAGACAACTTCTCTGGGAGGTTAATGCAGTGTATGATTGAACTAGATTACTATGGTGCATATTGCGAGTATACCGTGCTGGATGTTGTATAACTAATATCTTTCAGTAACACAAGTTTTAGTTGTATTGCAACTGTTTCGACTTATTTGTTTTTCATTATTTTTGATTGTATTACTCAAAATCCGATGATACGCGACTTCCTAGTTGTTATATTAACGAAGCGATGAAAGTTAGGTGTATTACAGATATAATGTATAAATAAATTTTGTATTGAAATATGAAAAGTGTAAGCAAATTTGAACAGAGCGCACTCAAGAGAAATAAAAACAATTTCTTTTCTTTGGATTGCTTATCTTCCCATTGTTATATCTGTATACTTCTACCGCACCCTGGTTTTATAATTCTATTCTTGAACACATAAAAATTATTGTTTGAACATGGCGTCCTCTTATTCTAAAAAGAATATAAAAAATTCGAGTTTTCTCGATGACTCTAAAACTGGGTTTTACCACTTTGTATATCTTATTTTTCGTCCAGAAGTATGGCCCGTGATAGAACCCTTCCCGATTTATTTTTACGCATTTATTCCAAGCAGAAAGGAACCCTTTTACATGCGTATAGCTCGCAGAGCCGGTAGTAAATGTTTGCCGACTGCCATCCGGCATCCCGGAAAGGAAATAAATCGCGGACGCCGCAAACTCAATTGCCCCTTACGCGCGTGTCGTTGTGCCGTGCGTCGTATCCCTCTCTTTACTATACACACCCGCCCTTTAAATGTACCGAAACGTCGTAAACGCACCGAGAAATTTACGTCTATACCGAGGGCCGTCCGAAAGAATGAAAAATAAAATATTTACGGCGGGACGTAAACGCGCGCTTATTGCGGCCGCTTTGACGGCATTAATCGGCGTTATCATTTTTACCGACGTTCCTTTCCTATCCTCGGCCATTATCGTCAGCGCTGCCGTCGTTGGAAAGAAGTCCTAAGCAGGTTTAATTGCACGGAAATTTTCCAATAACTATACGAGTGCTATGTACAAGGGCGATGGTTTGCTTTAGAATTACTTTTGTCATTAAGACGACATTGCTAGTCTGGATCAAAGTGCGGCTGGGAACTGAATTAAGACTTAAAGGATCCTACTTTGAGTATTAAAACTTAATTGCTTCCCGCTGTTAATTCAAACAATTCTTGAACTTTGCTGATAAAGAATTATTGATAACAGAATTGTGCTTTTGCTTTAATTTGGAAACAGGTGAAATTGGTCAGAAATGTTATTTAAAAATTATTTTTAGATCTCTGGTTCATCTAAGACGTTGGAAGAAATCCCACAACCAGTAATATGACAGTCATCCTCCAAAATTTACGAATTAAAAAGACATTCTGGTTTACAAATTATAAGGGCACAATTTCTTCCTATCGGGAAAGATGCAAAAAGTACATGTGTATTGACGTCTTCATCCGGTCATGGCATACAGATCTTTCGTCCAAATTAAAAATTATATGGGGTTTGTTCATAATATCCAAACATCGAGCTGTATCTTCATAAAAATCAATAATCCGTAAATGATGCCATCTTGCACCAAAGTTTCGACACCATCATTTCTTTTCAGCGATTCTGTTTTTGAAATATTTTCATAAGTTATCTTCTTTGACTGGCGAAGGCATTAGCCTTCTTTGTTTATACTGGTTGACCTTACATACACTGTTGAAAATTTTAACAATTTTTTATAATGAAAACGTTAGGAAAAATCGGTTGTCATTAACATACTTAATTGATGTAACGTTAATTTTAGGCAAGCAGGAACTATCATTTCGAGGTCATGATGAAAGTTCGACTTCATTTAATCGCGGAAATTTTCGGGAAATTTTTCATTGTTTAATAAAACTATTCAAAATGAATTAATTAGTTGCATTGAGGATTATTTAAATGATTTTATTGAAAACTAAATTAATCATAGTGACTGTCACTTCATTGCGGTTGAAGCTGATGATACAACCGATATTTGTGAAAAATCTCAATGTGCAATAACAATACGGTATTTAAATAAACAAGCCGAAATTAAAGAAAGATTTTTACGATTTTTTGATGTTAGTACCGATAGAACCGCAAATGCTTTGTTTGATGATTAATGTGTTAAAACCTTATAATTTAAAAAAAAAATTGATTGCTCAGTGTTACGATGGTGCTAGTGTCATGGCTGGTGAGCTGAATTGACTACAAGCGAAAATCAAATCAATTGCGCCTAATGCACTTTTTACACATCCACATGCCATCCTGCACCAAAGTTTCGACACCATCATTTCTTTTCAGCGGTTCCATTTTTGAAATATTTTCATAAGTTCTTCTTTGACTGGCGAAGGCATTAGTTAGTTTCTTTCTGAGCTACTAATGATTCTGACAGTGTTTGCCAATTTTCCTTTGTCTTCTTTGTTTATACTGGTTGACCTTACATACACTGTTGAAAATTTTAACACTTTTTTTGACTAATTTAATAGTCAGGAGAGGTCCACACTCTTTTAGTGTTATTTTGTTGAGAACTATACGAGTTTAAATTTGACAAGCAAAGATAGTCAAGTATTGTCTATCTGCTAAAGGGTTATTTTGTCCAAGTGACATCTGGAATTACAAAATACTTCTAGTCACAATCTTTTTGATCTATACTAGACAAATTTACTAGCTGTTTAACTAAATGAATGCGGTCTATTGGCTGATTTAACACTGTTTTCTAAACACGACGTCTTTTTAATATGGTTATTGCTTACCTGTTTCTGGATATTTTTTTTTTCAGGTATAAGTGGACAAATCGACAACTATTAACAGCCACAGTTTACAATGTATCTAGGTATATGTACTGTCCTTTTAGCTAATTTAATGCGGAATTTTTATATGATTTTAATAACTCTTTTAGTTTTTAGTGCTATAATATTCTCTCTTTAATACGTTTTCTCAATTATAAATATGCAGAACCAATCAAAAGTTTTGGTTTCAACTAAACGTGCCGATTTTAAAATGATTTTTTGAGAGCCATTATAAAATTAAGTGAATGTTTATGCTATTTGACTCAAATCTGAAGTAATTACGTAAATAGATGTCCCAATACATCTTTAAGATGTTGATATTTTCTATGCACGCTGGAATTAACGTTTAATAACACAAGGTAACACTTTGCGGGTCAGTGCACGTCTGGTGGTTTATTTGGATATGTCAATACGCAGAAACAAACCCGAAAACAGTTACACGTGCAATGCACGTGGTGCGTATAATGCAATACCGTATTAGATTGGTGGGGTTTCTATATTTCTATCCGAGGGAAAAATTTTGATTGGTTGACGCTTCTGAATGTCTAGAAAAAGAGTAAATCCTCATATCTGAACATAGAATTCACACGAAATCCTAGTAATTTCTGTTCTATTAAACACACGTATAGTAAACTCGTCTGGCAAAGTTTGTAAAAATCAACACTAAAATATTTGACTAGCGCAAAATTAACGCCAACACCGATTTTCAACAGTGTACGCGCTTATACGATTAGACGAACTTCCAAGATTGTTTGAACAATCTATAGAACGTTTTCACATTTTTCCTCATATATCCCACGCCAAGACCCAACACTGACGTAGTTCCTGCTTTAGTTTGAGTTTTATACTAGAAATAATCGTCCAGGTATTTCCACTTCGATAAAATCCTTTGTAAACACATTTTTTTGCAAATATGTGCAAATGGTGAAACAGATTTTTTTTTGTTCGATAGTGGGAGGCTAAATTGTCACGGTTTGCACCCACATTTAAACTATAAAACCTTAAATTCTCTTTGAAAGGTTTGGTTCAAGTGCGATGGAGGGCATCGGTTGTCATTTTCGAAACAAAATAGAAAACATATTTTTCATTGTACTGAATATAGCGTAGCATTAGCATATTACGGCATAAATACAGACATCCTTTAAAAAACTTTTATTGTGTTATCATCAATCTTAATTATAATATTTTGTTTCTGATCTTCTTAGGTATTGATTTTGCTTCACTATTTCGTATAAATTTCTCTGTAAAGATATCATTTGATGTTGCACAATTTGTCATTTATTTACCATTTGCCATGTGACAGCTACGCTACTGAATTCGTACATATTGCGCTTTTGTCTCACCTAATAGTTATGTATAGGTCACACTAACTGGAATATATGAGTTATTCCGGACAAATGTTCGGACGAAAGTCTGCTCATAGCCAGGAGCCCTTTTTACTCTCACCACAGCACGCGACGTCATGGCAATATATTATAACCGGGAATTAATACAAAGAGAAAGAGCGAGAGAGGTGCCTTTGTGGGTGATATAAAATTTCATAATTTAGGGGCGCTTGTTTGTCCTCTAACAATGCTATACGGCCTGTTTCATCTCTGCCCGGTGCTACTGTTATTTCCTTATATAATTCGTATTACGCCGTTCAATTGTTTCGGCAAAACAGGTAGATTGTTTTTGTTTCATTGTTTGCCGCAGGAGAAATTTAGATATATACATTTCAAATTTAACAAAATATTTTTGCGTTGGTAGCTGTGAGATAGAGATTGTAGTGTTCTAGTTATATAGGTGATGAGCTGAAGCAATCAATAATTCAATTTGCCAACAATAACAATTCCAATTAATTACAATAGAATCAATTAATTTTAGCCGACCGAATACAATGTCATATGAACGGCATATTTAATGAAAAGAAAATATGTAAAAATATATCTAATAACGATAACTGACTTTATTGCAATAGTATTACACTGAAAAAAAAATATGGAAAGAAATACACACGAGCAATTTGACAGCAATTTTCGGTTTGAAAACTATTGGCTTAGCCCTCAAAAAAATAAATTTGAAAATAAAAAAAATACAATGCGTAAAAACTAAACTTGATTAAGAGAAAACTGAGTCTACATATTCCATAAATTATACATGAGTGCCGCGACGATGTTGTCCTAAGTAATTATAATGAAGAAATAATTATAATAAAAAATATATTAATAAAGAATCAGGGCCCAGCAGGACGGCAGCATCCATTCTCTTATTTAACAAATTTAAGTTTACACCTAGAAACTAGAAAAATCAATGACTTTAGTTCAAAAAGAACAGGGTTGTCTGAATCTTTTCAAGTCTACCACTACATTGAGAAAAAGATTTCTTTGTCGTCAATAAATACGCATCAATCCAAATAATATATCATTTAAACAGTAGTAAATATTTATTTGGTCTTAAGTAAAAAATATTGATTTAGGTGGGAAATTTATTCCTTATGATAAAATAGGGATAACACTAGGAACGGACTCGAGTTTTTGCCTACCAGGCGTCATCAGCGCTTCTTCGTGTGTATAAACCCACTTTCATCCCTAATTATATCTCAAGTTTTACGTACAATCACCTACTAAGTGAAAAAGAGTTCTGTTTATGCGCCCCCTAAGAGCCACGTGCCAAACTCTCACTCGCAAGCGACTGTAGCATAAAGCTGGCAATGCAGTCATTGAACACTAGCTCGGATAGTTCATTGACTATCAGTCGCGCTAGATGGCTCGTATAAAAGATAACCAGATTGCGTATGCTTGTGATTCCAAGAACCGCTTACCATGACGTAATAAAACATAAAAAAAAATTCCTAATACAATGAACCGATAGAATATGCTACCAAACAGGACTCATGGTCTAGTCATTGATGGAGATTCCTACAATAGACCATGAGCCCCGCTCGATGGCATATCCTTTGGATTCAATATAACCTTGAAAATAATCGATATCAGTCGCCAAAGTAAAATTGTTTTGTTTAGAATAGTAAAGCATATTTGGTCGAATTATTCTACAATTTATATTCAAATAAATAGTTATTTGATTGTAAGAAATGAAATTATTTGAAATTAATAGAACATATCTTTAATTCAATAATTTGTTTATTTGACCAAAATGAACTATTTTATTATTAAGCATGTTATATAAACATTCCAGCTGTTGTCCACGGTATGGTTTCGCCCTCTTAGATTTTCCGTATATATGAAATTACAGCTGTTAACACATTGACCGTAAACAGTCAAAACCACTGCACGCCAGTTCGTTGCCCCTGCACATTGAAGCGGTTAATTCGCAAAAATCCAGGGCTGCCGTATTCAATGGGGAACCTGCTTTGATAATAGTTTTAAAGAAATATTTATTTGGCAAGTAAGAGATAAACATTTGATAGCTATATCTGCCATGTAGAAAACTTATATCGTGTATAGAAAGTTAGTGTAGTGAAATTGGACATCCGCCATCTTCACGGCAGTTTATGTACTCACAGAATATGTTTAACGTATTTGCTACTATGGGCCAGAAAACTTTACTTTTATATGTTTAGATCATCATGACGCGATGATTTAAGTAGTACAATTTTGACGTAATTCTACTGCTACTTTATCTGTAACTGTATGAAATAAATAGTTTCCTTAAGAAAATCGTACTTGATATCATATATCCAAACAAATATTTTGTTTTTGCTGTTAAGCTAATTTATTTGACTAAATTACTTTGTAAAATAGCTTGTTGTTTGGGAGTTAACTAGCGACCAGCGTGCCCGGCGGCCCGACAGTTTGTGGCGATAAGTACTTCGTTTAAACGAACCTTATCACACGTCTTATCTTTTGACAATTGTGAGTTTATTGGTAAGTTAAATTGGCAATATAAATTGTGTTTTTATTTAGTGTAAGTTGTGTTAAAGTAAGTAGTTTGTTTAAGTACGGAACACTTTTACAGGCGGAATTTACTAACAGACAAAAACTAAAGGAAAAAATAGGAGAAAAAACGTAAATGTAAATATACAGATGATAAATATGCAAATATTTTTAATCGAAGTAAAAGAAAAATGAGAACACCGGATAAGACAAAAATATTTAAAGGGAAGGAAGAGAGCAAGGACGAAATTAAGGAGATGTTAAAAGAAATATTGCGAGATAATAAGCAGAAATCTAGTGAAATGGAAGATGTAAAAAGTATAATAACAGTACACGAATTAAAGGGTATCAGACGGGCAAATTCAGAAATAAAAAACCAAATGAATGAAATGGAGGAAGAAAACAAGCACTTAAAGAAAGAAGTAGAAATATTGAAGTGTAAATTGGAAAAAAACCGAAACGCCTGTGGAACAAAGAAAAAACAAGAAAAACAACTTATTACAAATTATTAAAGGAATAAAAATTGAAACGAATAATAATGAAATAATTAGAAACGATTTGAACAATTTTATTTTACAAAAGCTAGGAGGCGTAGCTAAAATATGCAAAACAAGTAAAATAAATGACAAAACGACCCTTATAGAATTACAAAATTTTGAAAATAAATAGAAGATACTTAAGGCCAAGTCGAAACTAAAGAAAGAAACGGAGCACCAAGTATATATAGAATGCGGTCTTACGTTAAAGGAACAGGATATGCAAAGAAAGCTAAGAGAAATTGCAATCTCAGAAAAAGAAAAGGGCAGCGAAATCAAAGTAGGATATAATTTTATAGTAATAAACAGCATTAAGCGTTAGTGGGTTGCCTCTGCAAACAATATAGAAAGTGTAATATCACTAGAAGAATCAAAAAACTAGAGATGCAATATGATAAGGATAAAATTGGAACGACCATGGCTATGAATTTGGATGTAGAAGTTGAACAAAGAAATTAAATGAGGGTAAATCAAAAGAAAGAGGATGTGTGGAGAATTGGAAATTGGAATGTACAAGGCGTGAGGGGGAAGGAGTTGGAACTGTCAGAAGAATTTAGGAAGACGAATTTGATTTTTCTGTATTAACGGAAGCAAAGACGAAAGGTTCGGGTTGCATTAAAATGGAAAATGGTGATATAATGATGTATAATGGGATGAATGAGGCAATGAGAGGAAAAGTGGGTGTGGCTATTATGATCCATAAAGATTGGGAAACTATGATTAATAACTGTAAATACTGCTGTGGTTTATACAACCCTTTTATGGCTGAGTGTATTTTAAGTTGCATATTATGGTTGTTTTGATTTCTTTGTTTGCACAGCTGATTTACAATTTATCGAGAATTTCAACAATTTTGTTAATAGTTTATTGTATGATTTTAATTATGTAGTGTTAAGTTTTTTTTTTATTATTCCAATCACTCATATGTCTATTGTTCGCTTGTGTTGATTTGATGCGTATTCTATTTAATATTGTCGTTGTAATGTTCTACGTCTGCGTTGCACGATTTTTGAGAGAGGGATTTTTGTTCCTTGTTTGACTATTGGTGAGACGCTTTTCTTAAAATATTTGTTGCCATTTTGTATTTCATTTCATATTGAAAAATTTAACATTTTTTTTTTTAATTATAGTCAACCAAGGAATTAGTATTGTAATAATTGTTACTTAGGAAGATTTATTTAGTTTTTTTTTCTCATTTATATTTAAAGAGTTAATTTTTCTGTTAATCTATTTTGCTGCATCATTTTATTTTTCAATCACCTCGTTTGGGTGAGTAGAAGCATTTTTCTATCTTTTAGTTTTTTTCATTTTTTGTAAATTTCTAACATTTGTCCACGCATAGATTATTTTAATTTGTGAAACCACGTGGATAAAAGTTCAAAGGTTTTGGATATTGAATAATCTTCCTGAACAAATAAAACCTTTCTTTTTTGCTTTGCATAGGAAATAACATTGTCCTATTTTAAATTAGAGTCTAGTACAGTTTTGATTTTAGGCCAGAACCTTCAATTCAAGGTTTTTTTTCTGCACAATTGTAATTTAACCCGTTGTGTAAAAATAAAGTGTTCGTTTGATAGCGTCACTGGGTTAAAAATTCTGTTCTTTTATTTTATATTAAACCTTTTCAATTTTTCGTGTAATTAAGAAAGTCTGATTTCATTCACTCACAATTTACTTTTCGTGGTTAGAATAAAGTTTTAATTCGCGAGGGTAACTCTGAGATTAATTGTTCTTTTGTTTCATTAAGAATCTTTTCCGTTGAGCTAACTAATATTTTTCTTTTTCATTTTTTAAATTCAGTTTAGTATTCTTATTTACTTCAAGTAATGCACAGCAATACGTATCGGAAATAATTATTAGATTGGACCTAAAAATGCAAAGAAATAACACTAGTAGCACTAATAGTAGCTTATGGCCCGTCAAATGATGAGAAAAAAGAGATTAAAGATCAATTTTGGTCATGGTTGCAAGATTAAGTTGATATATCTGAGGATAGAAGTATCATAATGGGAGACTTCAATCGAAGTGTTGGAAGGAGCCACGAAGAAAATTACCCAGTGGGAAAATATGGGTAAGACAGAAAAAAAATGAAAATGGGCAAAGAATTATTGATAAAGACTTATAATAATTCCAATTTTCCAGCAATTCCGATCTACGGTAACCTAGTGTTATTCCAGAAGAACATTATGAGCTCTAAGTCGATCCACGAAGCATAGGTCTTACTAAAGCGACGAATAATAATAGGCACGTGATTATCAAGTATATTCAGCAAGCATGAATTGAAGTAATGTATTTCTTTCATTAATTGTAGCTATATAGAAAATAATAATATCTAATTTTATTGGCATCGCACAAAAATACATTTTCGTATTTCCCAGAAAGGTATGTAATATATAATGAGATTCTTGCTATTTTTTTTAAACATATGTGTGTTCTTCCATACTATGCACTTGCATTCGTTCACCCTTCATTTTATGCGAGAATGTAAATTTTATCACAAATGCGAATATTGATCTTCGAAAACTCGTTACACTGCACCACCTACCCACCCACTGTGCGTACCATTTGTGCATATAAGAGTCACTTAGGAAGATAGCATATGGTGTTCCATAATTTATTCTGTTCTTTTGTCATTTTAATAGGAATTTATCTAGTGTCCTGGGGTCGTAGCTATAGCTTATTAGCACAGGATAGTACTAACCGAACCCTTTCTATAATTAACGTCGCGCAAAATAGAAGATATTACGAGTTTGTTTGAGGGGAACGAGAGCTGGCATCCGTATCAGATCGCTTTGGAAAGTGTTGCGTAGGTATATATGCATATCAGAAATTATTTGATTATTATTTAATACGAGTTTAGATAAGCGTAACGTAGAAATACGAGGATATAAAATGAATATATGAAAAGATGTGGATGTGAAATCTAATATCCAATATACATGTTGTTGTCAGCAGTTCCGTGTAATTATAAAGTTGTAGTTATGTAAATGTAGCTATCCTGAGTACGAATATATAGCTTTGGTTTACCAGTATTATTCGTCCTCCCGAGAATTGTTTTTCCTTCCTTTAGCGGAAATGTGACGTTGCCATGTGGTCAGATAAATGCGTAGGTGGTATCTTTCTACAAAGTTCACTTTCCATCATGTTGTATGTTTCTTTGGCATCATCGATGAGAGATGGGGGGTCCTGTATTCAACCACTTGATGTTGGTAATTGTGCAGATCTACCAGTACATCGATAATTAGCTGTTGCTCGTATTCCTCCATTCCTTTTTAGTGTTACTCTCGTTCAAAACTAGTGCCAAATTCTTTTTCAAATGCAGAGTGGGTCAAATTTTAGTTTTTAAGATATTAAAAAAAATATTTCTCTTAAATTTTTATTGTACAATAAACAAAGAATAAGGAAATAATCGTTATTTTGAAAAATAGTTTAGATAGTTTTAACATGGTTTTTATTCGTTATTTACAAACATTCAAAGTTCATTATTTAATATTTCTCCAAAGATCCTGTATCTATGGAAAACAAGAGAATACCTTATAAATCATCGCGATTTAGAGAATTGTTCTTAAAATAAAACTCACCTAGACGTCCACTGAAATGATTTAAACCTTCAGAACATCGATCTACAAACAGCAATTAGTTTAAGGAAAATATTATTATGGATGCTGTAGAAATTACGGATTTAGGTAAATTTTTCGAAAATATTTGTTCGAATTACAATTGTTCGAATGCAATTATTGGAAAATAATTCTTCCAAAGAAATTGGATGGACGGTGGATTGGTGGATGTATATCCAATTAGTGCGTCCTATCACTAACAAATGAAATGAAAACAATAGAATACACTGTACAATAACAACCAGTATGAAAGTAAGAGTTTTGCAAAATTCTTAACTTATTTGTAATCTTCTTAACATCTTAATATTCTTAATTTATTTGAAATTAGGGACGCCCAAGGATTAGGTGAAAAATAAGAGATAATCGAGTGCTAGTATCACCAATTAGCCAGAAAGCTTATTAAACTTAATATTTAGTGTTTGTGGCAATTTGGTATTTAAAATAATAATCTTTTGAGGCAGACCCACACGAAAATGAGGCTAAGATTAGGGCGCTGTTATATGAAAGCGCATCGTACTTTGATTAGCAAATTGAAAAAAGAGGATCTGTAGCTTATCTACCAAGATCAAAACCGCCAAGAATTAGTGATGTCCAAGTTGCAGATGTTCTTCACGAAACTCGAAATATAACCAGCATTAATTCGCTAGCAATCAGTAGCGTGAATTCGATATCGAAACCATTGCAAATATCATATACTGCAGTTTGGCAAATTTTACGTAAAATTTATAAAAATGTATCCCGTATTTCATAAACCGATGAGGCATATTTCTCTCTAAATGGTGGAGTCAATACTCAAAACTGTCGAAAATGGTCTACAGATAATCCACATGAAGTCGTTCGTGAAGGTTTTCATCACAAGAAAGTTACCATTTGGTGCGGGTTCATTAGGCAATGCTAACAGTGTTGCTATATTTAATAACCATCAGTGATGTGGCGCAATTTTGCATAATAGGAATCTATATCATCTACTATTGTTTATTTATTATTAAATACCTGATAGAAGTTGAAAAATATTCTGAGAACATACAAACAAGTTATTAATATACCTAATAACACTTATAGTTGACATTTGCTTATATGCCAGAGAAAGAAAATCATTTTGATTGCTGTCATGAGGACATTAGTCCTGAAAATTTTAGTTGAAGAATATTGTCGCACTCAAGTGACCTTTTCTATTCATTTGTCGTATCAATAGACTGTAATACAGCTTACCATGATTTCCATTAACAAAAATAACATGACGTCATAACTACAAATTTTGGAGAAATATTGAAAACTGGATTGAGATTCTAAATTAAGAATAAGAAACTATATCATAAGTATAGGAAATTAAAATTATTTCACATTTTAAAAAATAAACTAGATATTTTATAAAGAAGAAATGTCGCCGGAAAGAAATGTCAAACTTACGAATTGTGATAAAACTCAGGGCTACCAACAATTCAAAAAACGATTTCAATAGAATAATTACATCAGCAACAGCAGCTGCCGTGGAGGTTTTTTCCAATCACATACTGGACATACTTTAGATTTCAAAAATCCTTTCATTTTAGATGACGTAGGAAAATCACAGATTTCAGGGATAAATCATAAACGTTTGCTATCAAGGGGTATTTATATACCACAGAAGCCACATCAACTACGAATAGAAGCGTGCACTTCATGTATATAACGACGTATCTAGCTGTTTGGAGTTTGGATGGCTCCTGCGGTATATGCAAACTATTATCATATTACTTCATTCATATTTATTATGAACACAATTGTAAACAATGTATTCTTATTTTTCAGAAATTTCGAGTTGGGAAAAAAGTTACATTAGGTGAGCAAGAAGGTCCATTTACCCACAAATTCTTTATTGGAAATTAAATGCGACCAGTTTGGCACATCAAAATCATATCCTCAGGCCACGATGTAATAGCAGTATAAAGTTATAGTTAATGGTTAACATAATTCTTCAAATTGTACAAGTTCAATTTTAAATTTAAATCCTTCCAAGTTTGTACAAATTGAAGAAACAGTTTAACCATTGACGATAACTTTTTAGTGCTTGTATAGTCTGGCTAGATGCAAGAAGCTGGTCGCGTTTAATTTCCAATAAGGAATTTATGAGTAAATACAGCTTCTTTCTCACCAAATGATATTTAACTCACATAGAATCATCGTCGATTGATTAAAAGAAATGTTATGTTTTTTTCCTTCATTTAACCATTTCAAATTCATTGCTATTTCCTTTTCCAAAACTTTTCAGAGAAATTTAAAACGTTAATACATAATTGTTTCTTTTGACAGTATTATACAAATTGGCTATTTTGCAATGATTCATTGATAAGTAATTTTGCTTTTTATTAATTTTTGCAGCTCACACATTATTTTATTGTAATTTGTTTAATTTGAGAGAGACTGTTGATAGTCGAAGAGACGTTGCTTGAAAGAAATATAAATTTATGAAAATAAATGTTAATTCGAATTAGCCGTCTAGTGTAATGACAGGTTTAAAAGTACTTATTCAAAAGTTACCAAAATAACAATAATAATGTATGAAGAGAAGAAAAGCGTCCTCACATTCACCAAATCTTTCTAAATATATTTAAGACAAAATATTTCAGCTCACAAATGCCATCGTCAGGTCTTTAAATGTCATGGTACGAAGTTTAAAAATTAAAAAGCCAAAAATGGACATTCAAAAAAGCACATGATGGAATAAAAGAGACAAACAAAAACAAAACAACATATTATAATTAAAATTGAGTTTGAGACAGTTTACACGAATATGGAACTAAGACTAAGGAAGGCATCGCAAGATGTTAGATTCCATATCCATGTAAACTGTCTCACAGTCAATTTTATTTGAATCTGTTGTTTGGTTTTTGTTTGTCTCTTTTGTTCTACCCTGTGCTTTTCTGAATGTCCATTTTTGACTTTTTCATTTTTAGACTTCGTACCATGACGTTTTAAGACCTGAAGATGGCATTGGTGAGCCCAAACATGTTACCTTGGATATATTTAGAAAATTTTTGTGAATGTGAGGACGTTTTTCTTCTTTTTATACATTATTATATACCACATTCATGGATTTCAACACACAAAATAATAATAGTTTAGTTTTCATTTAAAAATTCGGCACACAGCATTTTTTAACAATAATGAGACAATAGATTGTATTGTATCTCTTGTATGGTTAATTCATAGAAGAACAAAAGAGAACGGTAACTCTCGGGTGGGAGTAAACTCGTATTGCAGCGCCCTCTATTAACTAAACTCGCAACTACTGGGCTCCCTGACACGGCGGGTTGCTTACTATTTGAATTTAGTTGAATTTTATCATTTTATTTTTATGATATACAGAATAAGTGCCCACGTACAAAATTTAAAGTTGTCGATTTTTCAAGAAAAACCAATGAAAATCTAAAAATGTTGTGTAGGCTTTTACGGCCGGAAGTTGAATTACTTCCGGAAATAATTCCACTGTACCACAGCTCAACAGCCCGGAAAAAGTTTACAAATGAAAATCTGTGTTAAAAAATGTGTTTTTTTAACATACTTAGCTGTATTTTAATTTGCTTTTCTGGGACATTGTCATTCGTATACCAACTATTTATAAGTAAAGAAGGTTGGCTTTTACAGTAACATGTAATTTGTCTGTTTAATTTTATTAATATCATAATAAACTACATTTCAAGTAGGGTTATCATCCTTTCTTATAGAGTAACAATAGCTTCAATTAAATAGCGTATTTGTACAGAAAAACAGTTTTACATATTTTAACATTGCAATATAAAACTCATAAATGCATATTCCATGAGGGACGTGATAAATTTTAAATTAATAATTTAAGTACTTAAATCGTACTAGAAGTATTCCATACCTGTTTATTCTTTTCATTATACCAATCAATGCAAAAATGACTTTCCAAAGAACCTCTAAAATTATTTCCTTTGAATTTGTGTGATTGTATATAAGTGACAAATCCGACATCCCAGGTATATTAACAGTTCCAAGTGAATTTCAAACTAAACGATTGTTAACTTTACATTCTTGGATAAAAAGAAAACATGTATTAGATTCTGGAAATCACATTTCCAGAGTTCCGGCCTTCCTACTCTTTCCAACCTTTGCCAATATTTCTTACTGTTTTTTATATTATTATTATACTATATGTTGATCCTCCAGTGCAACACTTTGTCATCCGAGGTGAAGAAAATATGTTTGATATTGAAGGAAATTCTCAAGTATAGCACCTTAGAGGTTACTTGTTTAGCAAACTAAGAAATATGTTCTAATATTTTATTTTTAAGACACCACAACAAATAAACTACAAATAAATAGGTAGTGCCCCGAAATAGTTCTGAAGACAGCTGATTTTATACAATAAACTTAGATGAATCGAAATAAAAGCATATTAAAACAAATAACGCCAGCACAGTTTTAATTGAAAAACAAAATTAGCTTTGTTGCAAACCCATTAGTTGGAAACTTTAATTGTTAGATGCCGCACAGATAGTATTTGGTGGTCTCCATCTCCTAGATAATCCCCTAGATAAATTCCCAGCCAGTATGTTGCGCTTACTATATAAATAGTTGTTATAAATGACAGTAGTTCGCACTGTCTTAATTAGTTACTTGCTCTTAACGTAAGCACTTTACCAACTAAATCTATGTAGCCTATTTGCAAGCAACTTTATTTTGATTCTGTCATTACACTACAACTGCTTTTCCATTGCCTTCATAAGTCATTCATTACGGAAGAATTTCAAGAATATCATTAAAGTTGATGATTTTTCTCGCCTTATATCTGAATTTCATTGCATTTCAGGAACTGTTAAATAGAAACTACGCCACTGGGATCGTATTCCTGGCAATAATAAATAATGTAATACAGCACAACCAGCACACAAAATACATAATCCCGTTTGGTCATGACATTCTAGTCAGGAGGGTCGTGATTAAGTTACACGCGCAGTGCAAATAAACCTCTCACCGACAGCGCGAGCGTTGCACCGGCACGGAGCTACTACCGAATTTGCTAAAGTCAATATTGCACGGCGACAGGACAATGATGGATTCAATCAATTATCGTCGTCAACTGAAGAGTGCAAAAATAATACTGATCGGTAAGCGGGGAGCAGCTAGTTATTTCCACGAGAACGTTGGGATGGGGATATTGAGGAAAAAAAATGCAGACGGTTTTCAATGATGATGAACTTCCCATTGTCAAGGCATGACGAACGTGTGGCGCGCGGATTCAGGAATGTAAACGTCGAATTTAACAAATGGGGACCGACAGATGTTGACGTTTAATTTGGAAATTTGTTTGAGTAATACATTTAAATTGAGCGCGTCCGAATGAACGAACGAGAGGGCAACGAAAAAAAAAAAGTTACGTTGATAGAAGATTCCGCGAGAAAATAAATGAAGTTGGATATAAATGGCGATATGCATACTTTATTCGCGAATTAATTAAAGGAAGCAGCCGGATACCGGAGTTCCTGAACGGAGATTGGCTGATTTTTTGCTCCATTCGAAGTATAATTCCTATTAAAAGTGATTGAAATTTCAATCGGCGTGGTGGAGATATTTTGATTAATCCTCGATGAAAAGCCGGAGAGTTCACTTACTGAAATAAAAGAGAATCTTTCTATAAGAAGGAAAAAGAAAAGATTAGTTGATTAGATTTTTATATTTTGCGGGCGTTATTAGAATTTATCGAAGTTCTACAGGGTTTTGATTTTCAATATTGTAAAGTAGTCATGGTCTACTATGGTCTGTTTAAGGAAAATATATTCAGCTTTTTAGCACTTCCAGTGTACAGATGTTCACTGCCTCTAAACCTAATGTACTTTCGAGACATTTGCAGTTTTGTTGAATTCCGTTTTGAAAAAGCCATTTAAGGTGTTCTTCTAAAATATACAGGGTTGGGATAAAGTAAGGAACCAAGCAAATAACTTTAAAACGGAGAGGATGATGTTGATGAAACTCATGAAATATAATATATCTAATTTCGATTTTATTGTTGTGACTGTACTTCCAGTTCAACCGGAAGTTCTCTTTATTTTTTTTATTTAAATGGAATACCCTGTATATTTTTGCAGATTGTAATAGACGTTGATTTTGCGAATTCGACGATACTGGTTTTAGCACCATTATATGTAAATAATAAAGAGATAGAACACTCCACATTTACTGAACAATTAATTTTATTTATTGCAAATTATTAACAAAATGGTAGTCATCTTATAAACAAACTCATTTTAAATGTTCGAAATGCTCGCCGTTTACTTCTTGAGAATATGCAAGTCTTCTACGAAATTCCTGAGTTACCCTTTCCAAAACTTCTCCACGGATTAAATCACATTCGTCGACTATTCTTTGCCTCAAACTCCTGCAAAATAGTTGGTCGCCTAACATAAACACGAGATTTGAGAAAACCCCAAAGATAAAAATTTATTGGATTAAGGTCTGGAGAACGTGTAGGCCACTCTATGATTCCTCTACGTCCAATCCATAGATTTGGGAAAGTAGCACCCAAAAAGTTCCTAACTCGCCTATCATAGTGGGGAGGCGCTCCATCCTGTTGAAACCAAAAACTTTGAGGTAACTCCCCATTGTGTTGAAGTGCAGAATAATGTGGTTTCTCAGTAGATCCAAATACTTTTCCCCACTTAAATTTCCTTCTACAAAAGCGGGGTCTATAAGCACGTTTTCAACAACTCCCATCCAGACATTCAACTTTTGAGTATGAGCTTCCTGGATCCAGTGAGGATTCTCATTGGACCAGTACCTGGAATTATGGCGATTGACTGTTCCATTTAAACAGAAAATTACTTCGTCAGAAAATACTATATTAGTTGCAAAATGTTCGTCTGCATTACAAATGTCCATCATTCTTTCGCAAAACTTCAGGCGTCGGTCAAAATCATCATCTGACAGTTCTTGAAGTAGGTGTATTTTATACGGATGGAACTTTTCTCTCTTCAATATTTTTCCTACATAACGACGACTTATACCATGGTTTAGTGCTAAAGTTGTGGTAGAAGTTTGAGGTGATTCTTCTAATTCAATAGCAATGTTTTCTCTAACAACTGCGTTAGTTGCGGTCTGTGGTCTTCCTGTTTTTGGTGAATTTTTAACCGTTCTTCCAGTCATACTAAAACGTTTTAGTGTTTTAGTGACAGCTGAACGTGTTATAGGAGTTCTTTCGGGATCCAAATCATTAAAAAGGTGACACACTTCTTCATGAGCTGTAACGCGATCGCCAAACCGGACATCATTAAAATTTCAATACGCTCTCTTTAATTCAAATGCACCATTTTCATCCGCACAATTAGTAATTCGATGGACGTCAATTAAATAAACTTGACAGTTTGTCAACAATTACCTACTAGATAATAATACCTTTAGTTTGTTTGTTACTAGGCAAAACTTATCACACTTATCTGCAAAGTTTCGTCAATACCATCGTCTTCGTTTTAAAGATATTTTCTTGGTTCCATACTTTATCTCAACCCTGTACTATAAGTAGTACATGGGCATAGGTATTCAGTTTTGTAGTAATAATCGCTAAACCCTCCACAGGCTATTTAAGAATTGAATCAACGTAATACCAGATGTTTTGACATTGTATTAATTTGTTATATATAGATATTTAAAAACATATGTACATTTCGCGTTCAACATGCAAACGCATCATCAGTGGTCAATAGTATCAAGAATAAAATGTAAACAATTGAGTAAAACAACCCAATTCTCGCCAAAAACGTGAATAGGCGAGAAAAGAGTAAAACAAGAACGAAAGCCAGCGGGCACGTAAATAAAATAAAATATCAATGAAAAAGAGAGGCAAAAATTAAGAAAAATTTAACAAGACAATTGATAAGTTGTATGATAATAGAAACAGATCTATATTTAACAAATTAGTTTTATAGATAGACCTATATATCGCTTTCAAAGCACCAAAATTTCTATTATACTTTCCTGCCAAAAGATCTAAATTATTAATATTAAATGAATGGTCTGTCCCAACAAAATGATTTGGCTACAGAAGATTTAAGGAATTTTAAGCTCTATGCGAAATAATTTATAAATTTAACAAACCTTTGCATGAACCATAACGCATTTAACTTTAAAAACAAATTTTATAGACAAAATATAGTTGGTACGGCAATCAGTAATCCCCTCTTCCCATTTTCGGCCGAAATATTCAAGAACGATTTTGAAAATAACAATTTCCTTCAACCTGGTATACATATGTTGATGACATTTTTGCGGTGATTGATGAAAACTTTAATTTGGATACGTTTCTAATTACAGTTAATAATAAGTTCGAATCTACTTCGTTTACAGTTGAAAGGAGCAAAAATCAACAACTCCCGTTCTTAGATCTGAATGTCCTTAAAAAAAACACATTTTAATTTAATATTTTCAGAAACACCACTACTAATACTAAGTAATTAAGGAAGCGATTATTTTCGTTTTAAACGAGGATTTAACAATTTTCAGGATAATCTAAAATGTGAATACATCTTTGATAATATATTTAGATGAAGGTATTAATAAAAATATATTTGTGTCGTATGTTTTTTTTATATTTGCTTTTCTTTTGTAGGAAATGTTATGTCGTATTGTTTTAATGATCGACAGTTGTCGGTCGACCAAATTGGGATTCGTTTAGATGAATATTACAACAAATGGTACAAATAAAGGTTTGCGGAGGTATTTTTTTTAAATGTATCCAGAACAAGGTAATAAAAATAAAAATTCGTGTAAGCCAAAACTAAAGGTGCTACGATTTTTTATTGTATTTTGTTAATTACAAATTAATTTGTTAATTTAATGTAACAGATTCTCAGCAACTATTTGTTTTTCTTGCAGACTTTTTCTGCAATATTTTAACTTTTTAAAACAATGCTTATTCTTGCAGCATTTATTAAAATTCTTGTAAACCCTCTGTAATCCAATTAATTAGTATATCTTTCAGATTTAAACATAGTATTAATATAGTATATCTTGAGTACTTAAGTGGAGAATCTGCTTTAAGCTCTAAATGACATAAACATGTTATTCGATAATTGGAACTTAATATTTCTGGACAATAAAATAACCTAATAATCATTTATTTCTAATTTCTTTGTTGTTATTCTAATTTATATACTAAGCTCATTATGACTAGAGAACTTTATTATCCAGTAAGACGTTTGTGTCATTCTCTAAAAAAAAAAATGCCGTGATGTTTATATGCTAGAAATACACCCCTAAAAAATGTGGTAAAATTACCCCTAAAAATAGGTGGCAACTGGGCTACCTCCTATATTTGGGGCAAATTTGCACTTATAGGGGATTTTCACATGCTTGTGGAATGCTACATGCGCATAGTAAAACTCCATAATTTAATATATTTTATTTGAGCAAAATAATGACCTAGCTCTTCACACTTGCTTCGTGGTAAGAATTTATTCCAAACTAAAATCGATAAAAAATGACGAGCGAGGTTTGAAAAGGCGTAAAAACAAAGAACAAAAAAAAAACGAGCAACGGATATCATGAATTCAAAAAGCAAAAACAAACAAAAGAGACAAGAAATGCTCAAATAAAAAGAATAAAAAAGTTGCAAAGGATAATTTATTACCCTGTTTCAAATACTGCAGCTGATGTGATGATAGGCTTATGCCCCCAATGTGGAGGCGTAAAAGATGATGCTGTGACCGGTATAAAGTGTAACAAAAGATATCATAAGAGGTGCATTGATTACCCGTGTTAGAAGACGAAGAAAATGCGAGTGATTTTTATTTTTATTTTATTTTACTTACGACAATATAAATAAAATAGTAAGAATCGGGTTGAAGTATCTAATTGTCAATATGGTGCCGATTATTTGTGTGCCAGTGATTGTTAAGGGTCCCAATATTGGGGTATGCCAATGACAAAAAAATAGTGCCGGATATTAGAAACTCTTTCTCTTTCTCTTTTCATTTCTACTTTATGGTATGAATCAAATATTAAGATTCGCTTTAAATTTCAATTGAATTTTAAAGCTAGAAGCAACATTAGGTTTAGTGCGCTAAAAAAGCATAACAAAAGGCTGTGATAGTGTGGAACACTAGCAACTTTACCCTACCTAAAATCTTTTAATAAATGAAATGTGTAACTATTTTTATTTTTAAATTATACTTTTAAGATTCAACACACATACTATAGTATGGTTACTATTTGACTAATAGTATAGTATAGTAACTATTATAAATTTCAATATTACAATTTTTTAAATATTTTGTCTTATTTTATAAAGTCAGTCATACTAACTCAAACATGATATTTTGTATTAACAGTAAATTTAAAAAACAATTAATGCACCTGAAGAAGGCAGAAAAGCGGAAACCGGTAACGCAAAGGAGTTTTTATTATCAAATGCAGTAATAAAATATTTTTCTACACCTTTTCCACACTGTATAAAATATGACATTGTTAAAGAAAACAATCATAGTAAAGTGAATAAAAAATCAAACTTGTAGCCTAAATACATTATAAATATTAGTTTGCAAAAGAATCTTAGTAACTTGTTGCACTTTTTTGCACCGCTGTAATGCTTCTTTCATGCAAGGGACAAACTGACATCTGATTTAAAAATATATAAAAATTTAATATATTTATACAACCGGTAGTGTTCTGTATCTTTTGATGACAGTTGTATTTGATTAATAAGGAACGTTGGAGATAATCAAATATATAAGCTAGTTACATTCATTGTATATTTAATGTGATTGTTGTTCAATTTTGCGTAAGCTCTTATATTCATTATAAAAAAAAAGTAGATGCTATTGTTCTTCGATAAACGTAAATTGGACCAATAATCTTATAAATACACTGCAATTACTAAGAGGTCCCTTAAAGAGAGAGCATATGTCAAGGAGCCACCCAAGTAATACTGTTTGTTGGACAATAAACGATAATGTTTCCACGCCATAAACACTGAATAACTGTTTATAGCAGAAAGTCATACAACAGTATACTTATATCCTTAAATCTAACATCTAAATCTGTGGACATTAAAATACAAACAAACGTACCAAACCTTGCGAATCTAATTGTCCTCAATTTTCTCCTCCTCATTTACAGAGTGTAGGGCAATAAAATCAAAAAGGTGTGTCTTATTTAAACTACAGTAGAAACGATTCACCTGTTATGGAGCCACACACATGAAAGGAATGTTATTATTATTATCAAAGGAAGAGTAGCGGAAGTTCAGTGAGGCAATGAAAATGTGTCGGAGACATATAACTATTTTCAAAAGTAAACTAAAATGGAGCCACTAGTAGTAACTTACACAAAGCCAGATGGTCAAGGCATTATGCATTCATGGATCTGTTTCATGTTTACCGTGACAAGTTCAATAATCATAATGTCTACATTTGTACGTATACCAATAGAAAGATTCCTTTCACCAAAGCAGTAATGTTCGATAAATATTTTTTTTAATAATTAAATATTCGTTTCCAAAATTTTTTTCTTTTTAGTTATAAACTACCTTACGGAACTCCAAACGATAAACCGGATAAATTGCAATTTCGATAGAAAAAGTTTTGTGTTACCCTTTCTCCTCGCAAATAAAAGCTTTGCCCTTTCACGATTCAGACTAGATCGAGATATATGCCAGAAACAGGCCTTCTAATAAATCCGACAGCGTGTGTAGAACAAACCACACGATGACGCATTTTCTACATCAAAGGCACATAATCGCAAATGACAGCCGATGTGGTAAAGTTGCAAATAACCCTTTGTGCTTTCGACAACTTATTTATGACGCCGCCAGGTTGCACAATAAAGACAAAATTCTGACTTTCATACATATAGCCTACAACAAAAGTTTCAATGTAAATGAAGCCTTGTTGCAAGGGTTCGAATTAAAAATTAATTTTAAAACACAAAAAGTTTATGGAATATTTATAAATATATGTGTACATTCTTTTATTTGATAATGTTTCTGAAATATTTGGCTAACCCAGAGAAACAAAAACAAAAATATTTGGTAAACCCTCTTTGCAGTCCAAGTAATAAGGGAATAAGTAACCAAGTAAGCCGTCACAGATTTGTCAAAGATAATTTCATAAAAATAATTAAGCGATATTTAATGTAGTTGAGATATCGTGATACATTTCTTTCTTAGGTTGTAGAATATGCCAGTGAAATTGATGGTTTTGAGTAACCATTATAAAGGAAAACGGTTTCGAGACTAGTTTTCGCCGAGTCGATAAACAATCGCCATTCTGCAGGGTTATATTTCATACAAAAGTCCATTTATATCAATGCAATAACAGAAATTTCTTTCAGCTTTGTAAAAAGAACTGAATTTTTCGTGACTATTCTTCAATACAGAGGTTCTTGTTGTGTAATGTAAAAGATTCCATTCTTTTATCGAGATCCTAAAAGTTGTGATTTTTCCTTGGTTAAACCCAAATCCCGTATCAAGTCAATGAGATCTGATTGACTAATGAGATGTGGTTCGTTAGGAGCAACATACGTCAGATCACTTGGAAATAACATATTCAAAACATCGTTTGTATCTTCCTTCTCCATGGAATTTGCAAAGGAATTTGAATGCAATGGAATTAGAGGCTGGCAATTGAGTTTTTTCCACGATTTGCTTACGGATAGAATGTCTGGATACGTTACTTTATGTTTATTTATTATTAAAAACCCTTCAATTTTTACAAGACAGAAATAACGGTCCGTGACGTGATTTGTTGGTTCACGCCAAATCATCGGCCGTTCTGACAGGATTTCAAAATATTCTTGTTTTTGTTCCACACAGTGAATTAGACATAACAGGAAATACAGACATGTATGTGGTACCCATGTTTTGTCTTGATTTTGAATTACGAAACCAAAATATTGTTCATAACATCTTTGAACTCATTTACTTACAGCTTCTTTTGCAATTTTGTAACATATAATCCACAAACAAATATTGCCGGATAGTTTCTACAGTTTCTTGCATTCTTGAAAATCAAACGCAACAGAACTGTAGAACACTGCTTCAAACCATCTTAACTAAGTGACAGTTCAGTGACATTTCGTTTGTCTCTCTGCCAAACCGCATCGACAACTAAACAATAAGTAAATCACTCCGCCGGACGGATTATCTGCACGGATCGATTCTAGAGGTTTGCATTTTAGTATACTTCACGATGACTAATTTATTAGAATTCCCTATTTCTCTCTGAAATGCGTCTTTTGTAGTTGCCGCTGTCCTTCACAGAATAACCGCGAACATATTCGAGCTTGTTATAATATTGTTCTGATTTTGAGTTTTACATTAATCTTAGTGAAAACAGATCAAAAAATATTATTTTGAAAATTATACGTGATACCATATGTTGGAATACAGTTTTTCTGTTAATAACAATAACAGTTATAAAAATCGTGTAGGCTAGTGTTAAACAAAACAAGGATTTGCATACGAATGTAGAGGATCTGTTTATGGCATTGCTAAGAATGTCGCCACATCTTGATCACACTTTTCTAGGAACTACCTTGTCGCATAGAAAATTTTAAAAATGTTTAATTAATCTAAGCACTCTTTTCAAAATTCAAAGACGTCTACATTGTAATCACCTGCGATAATAACAAAATTACACCTACAACAACTTCACATAGCATTGAGTACTTATTCTAAAAAAATAGTATATTATTGAAAAAAATATTTATGTTGGGGATATTTATTAATCATTAATTTCACAAAATTACATGCAACGGTAATAACCGTCGGGTAAAAGTTCCTGGAATGTACGACTTTTGTACGACCTATATTTGTTCTTATGTTGCAATAATATTACATTCACCACGATTCCATATACAAGGAGTCGCAAGGTTCACAGTACACTGACTTTTGCATAGTCAAGTATCGATAAGTAAATCGCACGGCGCTGACTATAAAAAACTGTTAGACGAACTCAAGGAGGCACCCCTTTTAGGAATGCCATGTGATGCCATGGTTCAGAAATTTAACCTAGATAGAAATTTAACCTAGATATCAGGTTATAATGTCAGACAAGAAGGACTGGGAGACAGGTACACCGGTAAGAGCGGACTCACTCTGGTATACTGACGGCTCTAAAACGGACTACGGCGTTGGAGCGGGAATATACGCTAAGAAGCCTAAAAAGGCTTTTTCGGTAAGCTTCAGCAGAGACATGACTGTGTTCCAAGCTGAGGTTGCTGCAATCCATCACTGTGTCCGAGAGATAGAAAGTGAAGACATGTACCGAGCCTGGTAAAAGCGTTGCTATCTTCTCTGACAGTCAGTCCACACTTAAAGCGATTAGCTCTACAAGCGTGGACTCTTGATTTGGGCATATGTAAACGCCTTAAATGAGGTGGGCACCAAAAGGAAACGAAATCCTGGCCTGGGTTCCTAGCCACTCGGGCGTGAGAGGAAATGAGGTGGCTGACGAGCTGGCCACGCGAGGTTCGTCAAGGCCATTCGTTGGAGCTGATCCCTCTTTCGGCACTACCAAATCGCAAATTAAAAAAATCCATCAATGAATGGTACATAATCAGTCCAGAGAGTGGTGGCAAAAATCACCGGGACAAAGACAGGCAAAAGAGTTCCTAAAGGAACAGAGGCCTGAATTTACGTGAGATCTACCGAATAAAGACAGGAAAACTGTCAAAATGATTGTAGGTCTGCTGAATGGTCATTGTAGACTGAATAGGCACATGTACAACATAGTCCTGGCAGATGATGCAACCTGCAGATACTGCCAAGAGGAGGAAGAAACACCAGTTCATGTGCTGTGCCAATGTGAAGGCCTGGCGAGGACAAGGTTTCTAGTAATGGGGAAGGAGAACCCGACAGCTAATAGCTACATAAAGAAGCCGCTCTCAAATATGATATGCCTAATTAAGAGGGCAAAATTAGAGAGCGTCCTCTAGGAAAAAGGGGATCACAATAGATCTGAAAAGGTCACGGTGAAACAGGTCCATAGGCCACCCCAATCCTAATCTAATCTAATCTAATATAAATTGTAATTTTACCGATATTCAGCCTTTAAATCTTTTTATATATACAAAAAAATTATATTTAACTTGCAGGGCCTGAAGATTTTCTTCGCGTCCCAGTAGTTAGGAATGAGAACTTCATTGAATTGATGAGAATAGCATTTTGTAGTAGTCAGACAAGGGTAGAGAATAGTGGTGAGTGATTGCCGTTAGACAGCGATAGCCTACGGATTGGAGATGATATATGGAATTGTATATCTCACACGCAATCGTCCAGTAGAATAGTATGCGTATTTCTCGACTTTGTTTACTGTTGTTTACTAAATCATATTTTTATGCTTACTTTATTCATATCACGTCAATCGTCAGGTCGAAAGCGCGCTTTCAGTATATATTTTGTCTGAAGAAGGGGCTAATACTTTGGCATCTATTTGTAAGCATCTAAAGAATATCCATTGTCGGTGTCAGTGTTCAACCCCACAGAACCAGGCGGTAACCGCCACTGCGCTGATGCATCCAGTTATGGAGAATGACTCATTGTGGCTACCGTCAGAATTTATGATCTGGCTCCTGCTCGAACACTGATCGCATTAAAGTGTCCGTAATATATGTGACGATATAGGGAATGCGCATCCGTGCGTTGTTCCGCGGGAGGGGTGACGTGATTTGCTCCGACCTTGCTCCGTTTTGGCGCCGATTAAATTAAGCAAAGTGTACGATTTATGACCGACCAACTCGAGGCAGAAATTTTTCCGACGTCTGTCTGAAGGGAGGAGGGTTGAACCGCTCTCTCGGCGGTAACGTGTGCACTGTGTGCAGGTTCCGTGGTTATTCCGAGATCGATTTCTATAAATTAATATATCGGAATTAGAAGAGCGGAGAAGTATGTGACGATATGGGGGCTTTTACGGCGCAAGGGAGACTTTTCTAATCAACGAAAGGTCATATAGGTTTATCGGGATCAATATCAATAGATATATACATGAATTGAGGCTCTAGGGCAGAATATTTCATGCGGGTAATGAATTACAAATTCAGTGGGTTCTACCTACTTATACAGTCAAGGGTAAAGAAGTTTAATCTTTCATACAAATAGACAAATATACTCACGAGAGATACTCTCGGTTAAATTAAAGAATATTGGCTCAAAATTTCAATATAGCGCACTCAATTAAATGAAAGGTATTACAATGGGAACAATTTTTATTAATGAATTCACAAAAAAAAAGAATTGAAGTTGCTGCTTTTGCTAGAAACCTATTATTCATTATTTAATTAATAATTAATTAAACCAGAAAGAGATCGAAATACCTTGGGGTATGGTTGATCAAAGACTTACATAAAACCCACATATCCAGAACACAACCAACAAAGCCCCTATTACCCTAGATAGGTGTAAGAGGCTGTGTGGAAGGAATTGGGACCTTAGCCCCAAGATGACACTGTAGCTACACACAAGGGTAATTAGACTCATGATAACATACGAATCAATAGCATGGTCGCCAAAGATGAGCCAAGCGAGGCGACCAAAACGCTAAGTGGCGTGCAAGAACTGGCGTGTCTGTGAGCCACAGGTTCGATGAAATCGACCCCCACCACAGCGCTGGAACTAGTTCTAAACCTTCCACTGCTACATATTTACATATAGCAGGTTATAATTCCAGATAAGAAGGACTGGAAGACAGGCATTCCAGTAAGAGCGGGTTCAAAATGGAATGCAGACGGCTCTAAAACAGACTACGTTGTCGAAGTTGGAATATACGCAGAAAAGCTTAAAAAGGCTCTTTCGATAAGCTTCAGCAAAGATACACCGGTGTTCCAGGCTAAGTTTGCTGCAATTCACCATTATGTTGGAGAAATGGAAAGATGGACCGAGCCAGGTAAAAGCGTCGCTAACTTCTTTGACAGTCAGTCTATACTTAAAGCAACCCTAAGCTGATTTGGTTGGGCGTAAGCGACCTAAATGAGGTGGGCATCCACAGGGAATTAACAGTAGCCTAGGTTTCTAGCCACTCGGGCATGAGGAGAAATGAGACGGCGGACGAGCTGACCAGATGAGGCTTGTCAAGGTCATTCGTTAGAGCTGGCCCTTCTTTTGGCACTACCAAATAGCAAAGTAAAAAATCCATCAATGATTATATATTGTCATGGTATTTCCACGCGGCCAAGGATTTAGAAACTAGATTATAAGTTGCCTTTTGACCTGGTTATGTGTCAAAATTAATATTGACAATTTAATGTTCAATTTTTCGTATCTAGTAAGTGAACTCACCCTATAATAATTTGTTGATTGTTTTGTTTGAATAATTACGTAAATTTGTCAATTGAGAGATGTCAGAATGTAAAAAAAGTGCGAATAAAATATTGATTATCCCGGCAAAGATTTGTATTACTGGGGATAATATAACAATATATACCATAATCAGTCCGGAGCGGTGGCAAAGATTACTGGGACACAGCCAGGCAAAAGAGTTTCCAAAAGAGCACAGGCCTTAATTTACAAAAAAATGTACTGAATAAGGATAGGAAGACTGTCAAAATCATAGTAGGTCTGCTGACTGGTCACTGTAGACCGAATTGGCTTATGCACAACCTAGGCCTGGTAAATGACGCTGCTTGCAGATTCTGCAAGGGGAGGAAGAAATATCACTTCACGTGCTGTGCTAATGTTACGACTTTGCGAGAACAAGGTTTCTAGTAATGGGCGTGGAGAACACCACAGCTAGCAGCTACACAAAGACGCCGATCTCAAAGATGATAGGCCAAATTAAGAGAACAAAATTAGAGAGCGCCTTTTAGGAAAAAAGGAGATCGCAACAGATCTAGAAAGGTAATGGTGAAACCGGTTCATATGCCATCCCAACCCTAGTCTAATCTAAGATCAAATATGTGGGGTTTTACTTAACTACTAAGCGAACAATTATTTATAAGACCATAATGACATATCGCTCCTGCCAAAGACCTGTTGAGAAAATTTTAGGAACTATAGCCGAAGAGGATATATTGGTTATATGAAGCTCTCAAAAAATTCACGGTTACCTATGCATTCACAGTGCGTTCCTAAAACCAAACAAAAAATGTCATAATAAGAGGGGAAACACAATTACATTCTCTTCGTAAAACCTTTAAGCATTCCAAGATCGGTCAATCTCGGTTAATGCTCTACATACAAAGACAATCGATCTTTTTTTCACGTGCTTTCAATGTTCAATAATTCCGGAGTGTTCTCGAAATTCTAAATAAGATACTTCCTGCTCCCACTGTAATATCGTTCCCAAACGCTACCATAGTTTCCTTAAGCTGAATTTCAAACCATAAATTATTTGGAATTTCAAAGAGGGCCTTGTTAAAAACCAATGTCTGTCCCATGTTTTCTAAGCTAAGCAGTTTGTTTTATGTATTATGTAGTTATTGGAAGTTTTGGATTGGTGGTATTATGGAATAATTAGTAATAAACCAGAAAATATGTTCTTTCCAATACTTTTATTATTAAAAATTATTGTCGACCGGTTTCGGCTTATGCCATCCTCTGGACACAATACATCAAAAAGAATTTAGAAGCTACGTCATATATAGCAGTAGTTATACTAATTATTCCATAATACTACTAATCCAAAACTTCCAATAACTTGATTATGTGTTTTGGATTGATGGGGACTTATGTTTTAGAGGGATTGTTTTATGAGACACAGTGATAGATTTAATGATTAATGTAACTTACACTACAGTATCCAGTGACTTAAATGGATTTTCCTCAAGTGTATCTACCTTATTTGAATATACTCTTTAGGGTTCAGCACCTGAAGAAGTTTCCGTGTTGGTTAAACGCAGAATAAATTATAAGATGGTAACAAGACATTGACAAGAATCCGTAATCTACCTCGCTATTTCTTTCAATTAACACCATTTTATTGGTATACCCACCATCTAATTACCGCAAGTATAAATTGTTTTATCCAGATCAAGATATATGCATATATACTACTGGTGAAATGCGAATACCTATTTGAAAATAAGCGTAGCGAAAAAAGGAAGTCGTAATTTGTACGAACAAAGCGTGTTGCTCGTGTCTCGTGACGCTACTATAATCGCTTAAGCATTGTTCACATGTGGGGTAAAAAATGCTCTTCCTAACAGAATGTCAAGCGCTTACACATCGATAAGCAGCGTTCGCGTCTGGCGCTATGAAATATCGCGCGACCGTACAACTAGCGCGCTAATACACTGGAAAGTAACAAAGTACCGCGATTTTTCACCGTAAAATGAAACTTCTAGTGCGCCGTGTTTTCGTCGTGAATGGGAAACGTGACCTTTATCATCTCGACCGTCAGATTAGTAACGTATCGACGTCTTTTTTTCTTAAAGATTACACAGTCCTGCGAATGTTTTGTGGCACGAAACATATTATTTAATGTCAGTCTGTGAGGACGCTCTGATATCTAAAATGTTATTAGTTCTTATACATAACATATATATTTTACCTAATCTAACATTATGGTATTACACACCGTTTATATATTATAACCCAATGTAAGTTACCTAAGTGCCAAATCACGGTTTACTAAAGTTTAATATTCTATTTACTATTTATATTTATCATATAAGAAAACCGAAAATCGTATCGTACCAAAGGTTTCGTTAACTAGGTCCACGTATGCGAACAAGATTTTGTTGGCATTTCCGATAGTAGTGGACGATTCGAATGAAACAGAATTCGGTAACCCTAAACGAATACGCATCAATTTTTATGGGTGAATCAAGTCCTTTTTTTCCTAACGAATTCTCAAAATCGTTTTAAGAATCGAATCGCTCGATAGTAAAGCGAAGAAAATCGAATAGGAAAATACATACGAATGTATTTGTAGGCATTTGCGATCTAACTCGAAGTATACAATGGGCAAAGCCCCGCTATTCATTCTTGTAACACGTGTTCTCTATGGATTGCAATAAACACAGATATTTATTTGAGATTTTAAATGGATTTTTTTAAAGAGATTTAAAGAATATAATTTATTCTAGTGCTAAGTTGTATTTATTAGTATTTATATAGTGTTATGTTCTATGTTTTTTTTGTTTGTAATTAAAAATATTAGGAACATGTTGTTCAATTGAAATATTTTGAAGTAAACATATGTTGTGATAATATGAGAACAAAATCACATGGATATTTTCAGTAAAACAAAAATTCCATTTAATATGCTATATTTCTGTATTCCATTAACGGTTGAGAAATAGCTCATAAGGTAATAATAATAATAATAAATAAATAGCAATGTATAAAATGGTTCAAAGAAATCAATAATTTTGAGCCGCGGAATGTTTTACTATAAAATAATTCAGTAAATAAAAACTTAAGTTGTTAATATCTTGTAAATCATTTCTCCATAAACAGAATACATCATCCATAGGTATATGTTCGACGAAAGCACTTATATTAACACATAGATTCTAAAATAAATATTCAAATTAAGTTGACAAATAAAAGCATATATTTAAGGAAAGAATAAAAAAAACTACTTCAAAATATAATCTAAAAATAAGAACCCAAATAACCATTATTCTATAATTATATATTTCAACAAAAAAGAATTCTTCCGACAGTAAGCATAAGTACACATAAAAAGTGGTTTTATAATTCAAAGGCAAACATCGTTTATTAAATAAAATGTCCTATTGATTTACTGGATCGTAGTACATACATGTACTTTATTGTAAATTGTACTTAAATCCATTTACAGAAGCTGAAATGTTAACGATATTTAATAAAATTAAGGATAAATTCACAGCGGATCTAGACGGCATACCAGTGAATATATTAAAACAATGCAAATATGAGATATTAATGCCAATTACTCATCTCATTAATGCCTCTTTCGAAGAAGGAAGGAACAAAGAACGCCTTATAAGTAGTACACCTGTTTATTTCTTTGGTATTATAGTGTGGGGAGGCTCATCAGAGGTTTGGGACGATTTTATTATGCAAGAGCAACCGCTGCGTACTCTATGTCTAAAGGCAACACAATCGCTAAGAATTATGTTTAAAAGGACTGACTTACTAACAGTATATGGGAGTTACATTTACAAAAGTCTACTTTTTAACTTTAAAAATAAAAATTCATTTACAGATAGTCAAAAATTGCACAAATATGAAACAAGAAATAAAATAATAATAAATTGTAACGTACGTGTGGTTTATACAACCCATTTATCACTAAGGTGTATTTTAAGTTGCATATTATGGTTGTTTTGATTTGTTGATTGTCTGAACAGCTGATTTTCAATTTACCGAGAATTTTCACAATTTTGTTTTGAATAATTTGAGTTATGAGTTTATTGTTTGATTTTACTTATGTAGTGTTTTCTAATTAATCCAGTCATTCATATTGTTCGCTTGTGCTGATTTAATGTGTATTCTATTAAATATTGTTGTTGTAATGTTATACGTCTGCGTTGTATGATTTTTGAGAGATGGATCTTCGTAAGAAAAACAACTGCAAGGTTTTGTGAAAAACTTCCTTGTTCGACTATTGACGTGAGTAGACGTTTTTCTTTAATCATTGTCGCCATTTTGTTATTCATTTTGTATTGAAAAATTTAATTGCATATTCTTCTTTAATTATAGTCAATCACGGAATTTTTATTGTAATAATTGTTAATGTATTAAAGTGTGCACTTTGTAGATATAGGATCAATTATTATTTTTTGTTTAGGCAGATTTATTTTAGTTTTTTCTCTCGTTTATATTTAAAGAGTTAATTTTTCTGTTAATCTGTTTTGCTGTATCTTTTTAATTTTTCTATCTCTTCGTTTGGGTGAGTAGAGGCATTTTTCTATCATTTAGCTTTTTTCGTTTCTGTAAATTTCTTGCATTTCGTCCACGCTTAGATTATTTTAATTTGTGAAACCACGTGGATAGAAATTCAAAGGTTGTATTTATTGAATAATCTTCCTGAACAAATAAAACCTTTCTTTTTTGTTTTGTATAGGAAATAGCATTGTCCTATTTTAAATTAGAGTCTAGTGCAGTTTTTATTTTAGGCCAGAACCTTCAGTTCAGGGTTTTTTTCTGCACAATTGTATTTTAACCCGTTGTGTAAAAATAAATTGACTGTTTGTTAGCGTCACTGGGTAAAAAAATTCTGTTCTTTTATTTTATATTAAACCTTTTCAATTTTTCGTGTAATTGAGAAAGTCTGATTTCATTCACTCACAATTTACTTTTCGTGGTTAGATTAAAGTATCAATTCGCGAGGGTAACTCTGAGATTAATAGTTCTTTTGTGTTCATTAAAATCTTTTCCGTTGAGCTGCTAGCTAATATTTTTTTCTTTTTAATTTTTAAAAGTCAGTTTAGTATTTTTTTTACTTCAATTAATACACAGCAGTACCTATTCACAAGCTAACTACAACTGAAAAAAGGCATAACGTACAACTGTATAAAGTTTCAAATCATATTAAATCAGAAAGTAACCTACATAAATTTAAAAGAGCAATTTACTCATATCTCCGTAATGTAGAACCATATACAATCCACGAATTTCTAAACCATTGAATAAAATGCATATGCTGTTTCTTTTTTATTGACGCCATTTCTACTATTTTGTTTTGTAACTGAAGCTGTAATACCATTGTAGAAATAAAGACTTACTTACTTACTTACTTATTACCTCCCAGTTATAGCGATTTGGATCATTTAGCAGGATAATTCTTAATTAGAGTTATGAGTTTAAATCGAACAAATCAATTAAAAGCGATTTTAAGTAGAGTTATGCACCGCTGTGATCTATACCTCTTCGCATCAGTATCCTGTGGAGTGCCCACACATGGTACCTACTCCCACCCCATGGCGAAGGCCTGTACAGTATAGACTCTTTAATCCGAACTCATGTTAATCCGAATATCCACTAGTCCGGCTTGACGAATTCTCATTTCGGTGATCCGAACAAAACTCTTTAATTCGCACAAAATGCGATGTTAAGTTTTTTTCTATGAAGCTAAATATTAAAGACTTTAACGCAAGTGGTGGGTGGCTACAGAAGTTCAAAAAGAGATATGGAATCAGCCAATTAAGTGTCTCGGGCGAAAAGCTGTCTAGTGATTTTAGCGCAGTGGAACCATTTAAATTAAAACTTTTAAAAACAGTTTAAAAATTAGGACTAAATTCTCACCAAATCTACAACGCGAATGAAAGTGGGCTTTATTGGAGGGAATTGCCAAAGAAAACGTTGGTTAGGAAATCTGAATCATCGGCACCAGGAAGAAAATTAAGTAAGCAGAGGATAACTTTCATTCTTTCAAGTCACAAACTACCATTATTCGTTTTAGGAAAGGCAAAAAACCCACGTGCTTTTCATAAATTTCAATTACCAGTTATTTATGAGGGAATAGAGAAAGCTTGGATAACAAGAGATCTGCTTAAAGACTGGTTTCATTCTCACTTTGTGCCGTCGGTAGAAAGAAAAATGGTGGAATTAGGATTACCCAAGAAAGCTCTGTTAATTTTAGATAATGCTCCTGGTCATCCCGATGCTTCAG